>JAPDDO010000301.1:0-62500 GCA_027422415.1 Schizothorax lantsangensis
AATTTACTGTTGTTTCCACTTCAGAGCAACTTATATTACGGCTCCCTTTTATTGCTCTCTGTTGACCTTTAGGAAGGGTTTTATTTAATTTTAGCAAAGGAATGTACTTTGCAATAACGTGTCTCTCAAGAATATTCAAGTCACTGAGTTCTGCAGGAATGGGAGTGAACTGAAGCATATTAGCTACAGCAATATCTGGCATGAAACCTCTCATCAGGGTTGTATGGCAACAGTGACAGATCCATTCTGTTTTCCTGTTCTCCAAGGCACATTGATCAGGGCAGTCAGAGCAGATATGAACATAGTTTCCAGTTAAGCAAACTGAAGACATTGTTGGATTCTTTTGATATCGGCCACGATCACAAACACGTACTTGGTTTGAGAAGAGCACTCTGGCACAGCATGTGCAGACATACGTTGGTCCCTGTTTAACAACTTCTCTAAAAGTATTTAAAGCTCTTAAAACTCCTGGATCTTGTATTATGTCAGACTGGCTATCTTGTAACATGTTTCTCTGCAGGCGAATAAGATACATTTTTCTGTATTTCCCCTGAATGTGTTGTGCACATTGAATCTTGCTAATTGCGTTAAGAGCAGATCTTTTCTTTTTCACTTTGAATAAGTAATTCTTTTTTTGCAGGTCCTAAATTGTATATCATTGTGATAACGGTGATTCAAATTTGACTTTCTTTTCTCATAGAACTCAAAATCCTTTCTGCATCGATTTGTATAATAGTCTTTTTTCCTTTGCTTAAAAATTGGATCTTTTAAATATCTCTCAACAATATGTCTCCTGTGCTGTTCATTAAATTTAGCATTACTCCTGTACTTTTGATTTATATAGTTCTTTTGCCTCTCTCTAAATTGCTCATTCTCCCTGTAACTTTCATTTATGTAGCTCTTTTGCCTCTCTCTAAATTGCTCATTATCCCTGTAACTTTCATTTATGTAGCTCTTTTGCCTCTCTCTAATTTTGGCACTATTCCTGTAATTGCTGGTAACCTTCTCTTTTTCCTCTCTCTGTATTCATCAATATTTTTATACTTGTGTTTCATTGCTTGTTTGTGTTTTTCCCTGTAAATGATATTATTCCAATAGGTGTTCTTCATAGCTTGTTTATGTCTTTGCCTGTATTTTTTTTTTTTATTATTGTCATAGACTTTATGTAAAGTCTGTTTTTTCTCATACATATGTTTCTTGTGAGCTAGGTCTTTGCGCCATTTTATATTATAAGCCTTTCTCTTTTGTCTCTTGCTCAGTTTCTTTGACTTCTCATTTATGTTCGTCTTAGTTGATGTAACTCGGGTGAACACTTTCTCAGGTAGCTGTTGAACTGAATCTTGGAGTTGACCATACTGTTGTGAAAAATTAGGAAACTGTTGATTGTTGGATAGACCTGCGTTCTCATTATAAGCCTTTCTCTTTTGACTCTTGTTCAGTTTTTCTGACTGCTCATTTAAGTTTGTCTTAGTTGAAGTAACTTGGGGAAAATTTTCTCAGCTGGCTGTTGAACTGAATCTTGGAGTTGAACATACTGTTCTGAAATATCAGCAGACTGGTGATTGTTGGATAGAACTCCGTTCTCAGCAGAGACAGATGGCTGTCTATTCCTTTCAAGCTCATGGTTCGGTTTCTTTGACTGCTCATTTAAGTTTGTGTTAGCTGATATAACTCGAGTGAACGTTTTCTCAGATAACTGTTGAACTGAATCTTGGAGTTGAACATACTGTTGTGAAATATCAACAGACTGTTGATTGTTGCATAGACCTGCGTTCTCAGCAGAGACACATGGCTGTCTATTCATTTCAACCTCATGGTTCGTCACACAATGTTCAGTATGGACACAACTTTCCATTAATGTATTTACTAATGATAGAGGCAGCAGATCAAACTGTTCCTGGTCTCCTAAGTCAAAAAACGCTTGCAACAATAATAGCAATCTCTCTATCAAATCTTCTAAAGAAAAAAACGTCAGCATTAAAGCCGTACCTGTGTTGTCATCGGAGTACATGCCTTCAATTGTTCTGCAATGTGAATCAAAATAACCAAACCTCCCTGAGCGATCTCTAAACACAGCAATACATGTATTTCCACACAACAGCAAAGCATCACTCACATCACTTCTGAGACATTGCAGTGTGTTTGCAAGACTTTCATAATCACCGAGTGCAGGTGTATCTCTTAGAAATCCAAACCTCCTAGGATATTTCACTATATTATACAACTCTGAGTTTGTCTCAATTGTACTTGGTAGCTCCTCAAAGCTTAAAAAGTTATGCACAAACTGTCCTTTGCCCTGCAGCGTTTGTTTGATTCTAGTGTAAATTGCATCACCTTTCTGTAAAATGTTATCTAAATCACTACTGCTTAGCTCATTACGTTCATGATGGACTGCTAGGAACATTAAAGAATTACAAGTACACTGGCGGCCTCTGGAGTAAATGTTGTACCTAGAATCAGTTTGACAATGCGATGCTCTTACAGACACAACATACGGGTGTGCATCATTCATACCTGACACAGAGTTGGTACTGCTACTGGCATCCGATACAGCTTCTAACTTTCTGCGTTGTTTCTGAGATGCACTCCTCTTTCCTTTTCTAGGCATGGCGTTGTTTCAGCACTGGTAAAATAAACGTGGTAAATACAGAAATAATGTGTATAATTATACGTTACTGAATATATACTGATAAATTAATTGATACTCAAAGGCAATATGTCTTCTTGTTTATGCCAACAAGTTGGAGTCGTTACAGTGGTCCTTGAAGACAATGTAACAGTGTAAATGAAAGTACATTTACATCTCTCTTTCACTGTTTGTGTAATTGTAAATCAGTTTTCTTACCTGTGTTTTGAGATTATGATTCAGAGACAAAGATTTCTCTTTATAATATCAAGTGTTTTGGTGATCAAAGATCAGTAATTGGGTAGCTTTTCTGACCGCTTTTCAAAGATGCGTTGCAAAGCATAGCTTACATGCATAAGACGTTAGTAGTAAAGCAATGCAGTAGCATGAGCGTGGCCAGTTGTCAGTTGGAAGAGAAAGAATGGAAAGGAACATAGGCATGAGTTTAAATTAGTAAGCAAGATAAAGATTTGAATGAAAATATCAAAGTGCAGACAGGAAAGGACAGGAAAGGTAGGGACAAACACACACACAAAGAAAACATGTTAATTACAATGTTAAATGCACATTGACTAACATACATTTCAAAACTTCTTATTTAACTGGTTACTGACAAAATTAAGATATAATTTTTTTTTTTTGTTCTTTTAAAAAATAAAGACAATTACTTACCCAACTGAGGGTGAAACTTGTCATACTTCACTTTAAACTAACTTAAATACATTATTAATTTCTGTTTATCCAAGATTCATTAATTGCATTAAATGCAAATATCATAACAAAAGACTAATTACTTTTATTCACATAATATAGTATATTTACAAAAATACTTACTCAACCTACGCAACACTGTCCTATGAAAAAACACCTAACAAGAAATAAAAACTTGTTTAAGATACTGACAACTCTCAAATCCAAATAAGACACAATACTAAGTTTATAAATTGCAATGGAAACAGGCCTTTCAAGAGATATATTGCTTATATCTAAATATTAATGTACTCAATGTGTTTATCCGTTACCGATGACCTCTGACACTTAGTATTGACTTGAAGTGAAGGAACCACACCAAGATGACACAATCTAAAAAATACAAATACATACAACATCAATGTTAGACTACGCAAACTATAGCACTTTATTTCATACACTATGCTATTATAGATGCCTATAACAAATGAAAAATTTAACAATGTGACCGTTTATTAACACAAGTAACTACATAACAACAAATGAATGAATAAATGAATAAATAACAAATAGCAACATCCCAATATGTATTATTACCTAAATTCCCAAATAAACAATTACTGTAACCACAACTACATTTACTGAATCCACAATACTTTATATTACACCTAAATTGCAAAAAAGCAAATAAATAAATCAAACTAATCAGAAATGTTAAAGATTATTTCCAAAAGCACAAACAAGTAATACACTTGATCATGTTAATAAAATTGTACTTGTATACTGTATCATTACGTGTTCTGCACATTTTACTATAGAGGACCTTCAGAACAATCTGCTTGTACATATCTATTTAATTATTTGATTAACTTTTATCTTATTTATCAGGTTGTGATTTCTCATCTCTGACTTTAAATTAGCTAAAAATTCAAATACACTGATTTTTTACAATATTTTAATCTTTCCCTATATTACCAGAATGACCATTTTATGATTCCTTATTTATTTATACCACTTTTCCAATTTTCATCAAAGAATATAGCTTAAAACATTCTATACTGTAATAAGAACCCTACATGCTATGTTAATTATCACTGTATTATTTACATACTTTATTTATTATTTACATATACTATATTGATTATTACACATGACTCAAACAGACCATATGTTGTACAGATGACTCATACAGACCATATATAAAGACTGCTCTCTTTTGTCACTTTAATAGAATAGACTTAATAAGCTCTTTGCAGTACACCATTCACATTCTGCACTGTCTGTGTATTTCACTGGTTTACACTATTTACCATGTGCCTTATGCCACTTTATCTATTTTTTATTATTATTATTATTTTTATTTATTTATTTTTTTCTACATTTCCTTATTTGTATATTTGTGCGTTCTACTGTTAGTGTTTAGTGTTATCTGTATGCACCAGGGAGTAAGAGAGTAACGCAATTTCTATTCTCTGTGTATGTACGGTACATGTGGTAGAATTGACAATAAAGCTGACTTTGACTTTGACTTCTGACTGATATGTTGCCGCAATTGTGCGTTTGTCTTCGCATGTTATCACTCAAAATGGTTCTGCTTTTTATTCAACTTCACTACAGCGAAAGCTAAATGCCTTTGTCCATATTAGGAACTTCCTGGCGCATCAGAGCGCCCTCTGGCTTTGAATACGAAAAAAACACTAAATAACAGTATTTAGGGCTTTGTGTTGTTTACATCATCTTGTTTTGGATACGAATAAAACGTTGGGTCATGCATAAAGTATATTGTCTCTTTGCATTTAAATCTAGATTAATAAAACTTCTACATGAATACAGTTGCTGGAAAAAAGTGCAGTGCACTATTGTTACATTTTATTAAGTGTCTGCAACGCAACCCCCACAGCTCTTGCTGATAATCGATAATATTTGTGTTTTCTTCTCTTTTACCTCACTAACACAAATTGTATAACAAACTATTACATGCTTTTCAAAAATAAGACATCACAACATGTGCATACTGTCAAACAACGCCATGCCATTGTCTCAGTACATTACCCTATTCTATAAAAATACACAGCGAACAAATATCCTTAATAATACTCAAAATTACATAAAGCATATTCTCATTATTACTCAATGTATGTCACCTAATTAGCCGTGTTTTTATTATCCAAACAATTTAATTATAATATTTTTTCATGACTCACCTAGTTAATCGCTCCGACAGACCTACGAACAAAACATAGGTGTTCCGTTCGCTGCCAGATTGTTTACAGTCCCTGTCCGCCAGATGTATTCAATTATTTTTCCAACTGCTGAAAATAATTACATTGACCTAATTTACCATTACGACGGGAGTTCATTATTTTCATTAAATAATATACCACCGTTTTTCTTATTTCTAATAATTCGTGCACAACTACAAACACCATCCAAACTCAAGCACGTTCAGCACAGACGCATGTCCAGCAACTCCGTCTCACAGGTAAGTCCGTTACTACATCAAATTTTTTTTTTTTTTGGCATATATTTTTTTATCCAAAACCATTAAACATTTATACAGATATAGTAACAAGCATGCCATTTTTAACCAGATATTCAATCAAACAATACCAGATGCCATTACAGTGCTATATATTCTCTCGATTAACGTTAGATTACTTACAAATAATTGTGCAAATGATGTAAACTGTTTTTTTAAGACCCTGCACACTACCGTGTGTATCATAAACAAATTCATTATTTTACTGTCAATTTATATTTTCCTCCCTGCAGCATATATCTGACCCTGTCTTTCACGACATACAATAAAAGTCTTTGTTATTCTTTTCTTTTGTATGTTGAAAATGCTGTCAATATTTCACAGTATCCCACTGTAATTCGTAAACCTATATGCTTAAACAAATATAACCTTAAAAACTTACATTTGCTTAAAATATACACTTTGCCTGTAACAAAGACACCGCTAATGTTCCCTCTCTGTACTCGCATTTCTATGCTTTACAAGCACATCACTTCACTGCGCTTTTTAGACCATTCTCTTGCTTAAATTCTTCTATTTATGGCGTATAATTATACATACAGCACGCTGTTTATATTACAGCTACTTGTAACACAACACTCGATATTATAGTGGTTGTTTTCCACCCTCGAATTTTGAACTCCGCACGTAACTGTACATCAGCCATGTCAAACTAAAAGTCCCCTCGTTTCATGTTTGATGTCTAATCTCGCATTATACGTACACTACATTTTCTTACTATTACAAATATTTTATTAAGATATTCATGTTTATTTTGCATTTACGCCCACGTATAACATTTGCATCATTCATATAATACATCAAATGTCACTACATTTGATATACATTTATTACCTAGTTGCTATTACATCTCTGATCATTTTCTTTTGTTCACTTAAACACTTTATTACATGCATTTCATTTATGCACCTCCACTCATTTGTAACAAACATACAACCAATAAAATAAACACATTATCAAACACATCTTTTGCTATATTTTACAATATCAGTCATACTCTAGATTATTTGTTTCCATTATTATTAACTTTTTTTCTCCTTTCTTTTTGCCCTCAGAATGGCTACTCCATATACTCGTCCGGCCAGAATTACATGCAAATGCATTGAGACTCGTTTGATCAATAAAGCAGAAACATTCATATACACAAAATCTAAAATTGAACCTGCAACATACAGGACAACATCAGTCTGTGCTCTCACTGATAATAACAAAACCTACCTTCACAAAAGATCTGGCCCAGACCCCGAATTTGAAGGAGCTAGCTACATTTTAAAAAATGTGACCATCTCTACCAGAGAAGGGCTAGCCCATTTGCTAGTAGGACCAGCAACACAAAAATTTCGCACGGCTCCACTCGTGATCACAGAGCATGCAGTAAAAGCTGCACAAGATACACTCTGTCCACCCTCAACAGCCATGTCTGGCAACGAAGACAACATATACTCAACTCATGGATATGTAACTCTCCAAGGCCAAGTGAAAAGAGTGAGTACCTTTATCAATCTATGTCTCACTTATTCAACATATACTACTTCTGAAAAATTAATGTCACTTACCTAGACAACATATCTCAATAACATATTAACATATAACACATACAACATATCTCCTATACTTACACCTGCACAAAACAAACTTATATTATGCTTAACCTGTAACATTTTTGCCACCTCCTCTATACTTTCACAGCTACAGAAAGTGAGGCTGACACGATCATCAATCCCAATTTTAAATCTAAAGCTGCTGTGTGGTCCTGATCAGCTTAATATCTCCCTGTGGAGAGATGAAGCTCTCTGTGACTTACACATTGGAGACGATGTAGAGATCACCCACCTTTATAGTGACATGGTGCCTCGAGGAAGAGGAAATTTTCATTCCTCTCAGTACACAACTGTTAAGGTAATCATAATACAATCATTACAAAAATATGTAAGACACACTGTACCTCTATCTATCTATCTATCTATCTATCTATCACACACAAGCAAAATATACAAATTCATATTCCATTCAAATTACTCCTATCATACACATCTTTGATGAAGTCATACACTTACTAGCAACAGACAACATTTCACATACCTATATGTTTGGTCTAAAAATATAATTTTTTTTTCTTTTCTTTTACAGATTAAGGAGACTGCACGTATAAAACAAGAAATTGAAATTCTAGGAGTATCTCAGTCTGGTGACACCTACACTCTTCTCAGCAGTAACGACGAAGTCTACACAGTTTCTGCAGAGTTCTACACTGGAAACCTCACCAACTTCATTGATGAATTACCCATGAAGATTCTTGTGGAGCATATCAACAACCGAATCATTAACGTCATACCACAAGCTTAAGCTTCTCCTCCTAACCTGAACTCTTATCGTTTTCACCCCCTTTCACGTCCATTCATTTTATAATCCTTTTCTCTTTTTCAAATTTAATTGTTGCTTTTTAGATGCATTTCCTGCATTTTTGTAACCTCCGTACATATATATACTTCTATATTGTATTAAACCTACCTTTCACAACAAAACTAAGACTCATTCATTGAACTTAAAAGACTTGATCACTTACATCTTACACTATACTACCATTAACTACACACTGTTTTTGCTAACTACATAGTGAAAAACTACACAGTGAATAATTGTTCATGAAAAAATATTTGTGGCTGTACCCAAAATCAATCTATTTTTCTTTAAATCTATGCACTGTTGCTTTACATGTGATACTTCCATTTCTACATCTCAACACCTACAAACCCAGAATCTGCTCTTTTGTGCTATTGCTTGCAACATCTTGAAACATTTTAATAGTATCTACACTTTTATTATTATAATAAACTTGTTTGTTACAATACACGATTACAACAGTCTATAACAAATATTACTAGGATTTGTACAAAGTTCTTCAAATGCTTACAGTATTTGACTTTTTGGAAATGTTACTCCTAAAAACCCTTGGAAACAGACATATTTTACAAAATTACTATAAAATGCCAAATGACTAAATGTAAATGTATGTCTTTAATGTTAAACCGTTAAAAATTAAATCAATTGTTCGTGACTTGATGTTTGTATCTTTCTCAAGGATCACTCTATTTCTAATAAAAACTATGCACTTTTATTTTTTTTATTTTGAAATGTTGTTTAGTATTGATCCTACCCATTTAACAAATGACATATTGAATCATTACTACTTAAAATATAAGTTGAATATTCAACTGTTCAAGCATGAAATAAAATACCGCATCAGAGTATTTGACTTTAATGTGGATGTATTATCAGAAAAGTAATCATTAAACATTTGTAATCATTCAAAACAATATTAAACATTTATATAAATATGAATCAGACTTAAACACCATAATACTAATGTTGTCCACACGAGGGAGCCACAGTATAACAAATTCTTCTACATAAAGACTGTAAAAATAATTCAATAAATTAACTTGTGGTAATAAATTCAATATTGAAAAATATTAATTAACTCCTACCATTGAAAATGTAGAATGCATAAACAGCTTCAACTATTGAAAAACAATATATATGAAATTAGTGTTAAATATTTGCTAATAATATTTTGTTAAAAATCTTCTTCATGACAATATAAAAAACAAGGGTATATAGAAAGTATTATGAAAACAATTACATGTACTTTTTTCATCATATTATTTATATATTATAATTGTTAACCATTTAACACGTGACATAATCATAACTGCTTACAATGTCAGCTGAACATTTAACACCTTAAGCATGAAATAAGATACTGAACCTGTGACTTTGAGTTTAATGTCAATATATTATCAGTAATCATTATACATTTGTAATCATTCGAAACATATTAGCTATTTATATTAATGTAATTCAGAGATGAAGTCCATAATACTAATGTTGTCCACACGAGGGAGCCACAGCATAATAATTGCTTCAAGATGTCAGCTCAAAGACTGAAAATATTTCAACAAATTAACTTGTAGTAATAAATTGCATATAAATTCTTTTTATTTTCATTAAGTTTAAAGAAGTTCAATATAATGAGTGTACAAAAACTTTAATCTCCTCAATATTTCATCTTAATATCTCGCATCCAGCTAGCCAACTCTGTCCAAGCTGTTGTCATAACCTAATAAGCTTTTTTATTAGAATAAAAAATAACAAAGTTCCATAGAAAAATATTATGAAAACTATAACTGTTGACGTTTTTTTTTGCATCGGGCCAGCTCAAGAAAGCTGGACACACAAGTACTCTGGCTCTTTTGCCCCAAAGCCACCCATAAAGCTTTTGCCAGGACATAATGCTAATGTTGTCCACACGAGGGAGCCACACGATAGCAAATACTTCAAGATCTCCTCAAAGACTTTGAAAATGTTTCATTTAAGTGATTACATTAAAAAATGCAGCGTTTCTTTGTTTATTTGCAGCGGGGCAACTCAAGAACGCTAGACACACAAGTACTCTGGCTCTTTTGCAGAGGCCGGCCAAGCCAACATCAAAGTTAGTTTACGAACTTTACCTTCTAGTTATGTTGGCTTGGCACAAGCCAACATACTGTTATGCTATTTAAACTTCTTATTATTATATTTTCTTCTGAGAACTTTGGGGCCTCGCTACTCCGAGGGCTTTCAAGCTACAAGCACCAAACTCGGCAGAGACCTGGGGCCTGACGTTCAATTTGAGGAGTTATCTTTTCAGACTGATCAGACTTACAGTTTTTTTATAATGAATTATTTAATGTGACCAAATTCCCATTGACTTACATTGAAATTGAGAAAATATTACAAAACACTACTCCTCCAAGGGCTTTAAAGCCACGACCCCACAATTCAGCAGAGATATGGGCCCTGGTGTGTAGTGTTATGCTATATCTTTTCAGACTGATCAGACTTATATTTTTTTTTGTTATTAATTATTAAAAATGAAAATTCTCCCATAGACTTACATTGGCTGAGAAAAATTGCGCCCCTAGAGGAGCAATTCCCCTCGGGCGGAGCTGAATGACTCGATCAGTTTCACTTTTAGATCGGTTAGAAATACAAATAAATACATCGATTTCATTCAAACTGACAAGCTAAACCAACTTATCTGATCAGGGCCCATTAATAATGATTCTCTGGCCAGAGAACAGTGTGAAACACGACAGAACTCTCACCGCATCGATCAAGCACGGCAGTCCGAACCTGCTCACAGCAACACAATTTATAAGTGTTTTAGAGCCTTTAAAAATAAAATATTCCAGCGATTGCATGCATTACAATAATAAGAACAAAACAAGAGCTAAATGCAGGTGTTTGTGATCTGTTTTAGTGTGAGACTGAAGTCAGTGTGTGTCGCTCGCTCCCGGAGCTTAGACATCACGAGCTCGCTGCAGTGTCCTCGTAAACTTGTTTATTTGCTCTTCTTTCTGCCTTTTAAGTCAAAGCACACCAGCATCTGATCATAAAACATGTAGATGAGCATAGAGGAAAGCTAAATTGAGTGCATGTGAGCTGTTTTTTAATGTTTGACTGACAGCTGTAATCGTGGCAGCTGCCGTCCGCGTTTGAAAGGAGAAATACACACAACAGATTACATAAGTTCCATGTGTTTACAGCTTTATAAATCAAAACATTCCAGCATCGAACACAGTACATATAGAAGAACATAATAACATGAGTGCTTATGAGATGTTTTTTCTCTCTAACTGCAGAGCAACGACACTCTCTGATGCTCGCTCCAGACCGCATTCATCCTCACTTCTCTTGGACAAACACAGACAAGATTAACTCAAAATACATGACATCTAAACATTTCGTTTATAAAACTAAAAAACAGCAAAATAAATAAATAAATAAATACAGAGGTTGCAGTCCTGTTACGTTTTAGCTCATAACTTCAAGAAACATGCATAGATCTTGAAATACTAAACAGCATTATTTTCAGAAAATTCTCCCGATTTAAAAGAGACCAAATTGACCATATTCCGTCCATCAGATCGAAAAATTTCGTTCATAGAGCTGTAATTATTAAAAATGAAACATTTCCCATAGACCCTGAGAAAAATTGCGCCCCTAGAGGAGCAATTCCCTCTAATGGAGGGAGGACACTTGCTTAGTTTCACTTTTACACTTATTATATTATATTATATTATATTATTATAAGTAAACTAATCATTAAACATTTGTAATCATTACAAAAATTGTCATTTCATCTTTATGTAGTTCAGAAATGAAGGCCATAATGCTAATGTTGTCCACACGAGGGAGCCACAGGATAACAAATACTTCAAGATCTCCTCAAAGACTGTGAAAATGTTTCATTTATGTTTCATTTAAGTGACTACATTAAAAACTGCATATAAATTCATTACATTTTCATAAACTTTAATAAAGCCCAATATAGTGAGTATGCAAAAACTGTAATCTCCTACATACCATTACTTTTATCTTATTTTAATCATTACTATTGACAGTATATTTCTGAAGTTGTCACACATAACTTAATACGTCCAACTGAAGAAGGGACACTATATTAGTTATCTATTTTCATATTGTGCATATAATAGTACTCTTATAATGACTCATAATTTACTTGAAAAGAGACATGTCCATTGTGTAATTACATCATCTACGTTTTTTTTTGCAGCGGGGCAGCTCAAGAACGCTGAACGCACAAGTACTCTGGCTCTTTTGCCCCAAGGCTGATGAAGCTGCTTTTCGCCAAGCCAACATCAAAGTTAGTTTACGAACTTTACCTTCTAGTTATTATTATTCTTCTGAGACTAAAATTTACAACTCTAACTCCTCCTAGAGCTTTAACTCTACAGACTCCAAACTCAGCCCAAAATCTTCAGACTGATCTCGCCGGGTGTGCTATATCTTTTCTAACTGATTAGACTTATGATATTCATAAAAATGAAGATTAAAACTCATAAAAATCCCATAGACTTACATTGACGGAATGTTCAGATGAGCCAAGACTATTCAAACTCCAACTGTCAAAATTCAAATCTAAACAAACTGAAGCCCATTAGACTCAATCAGACTTCCCTTCTATGTACTATTTCTATTCCATTCAAACTAATTTAAGCTTCCACTCTATCTAATTCTATTTCTAATCTATCTAAATCATGCTAGCAACATGCTAGTAACATGCTAATCATGCTAGAAACATGCTAATAGCATGCTAATCATGTTAGAAACATGCTAGCGACATGCTAGTAACATGCTAATCTTGCTAGAAATATGCTAGCGACATGCTAATAACTAGCTAATCATGCTAACAACATGCTAATTTGCATGCTAATCATGCTAGTGACATGCTAATCATGCTAGAAACATGCTAGCGACATGCTAGTAACATGCTAATCATGCTAGCGACATGCTAGTAACTTGCTAATCATGCTAGCAAACATGCTAGTGACATGCTAGTCACATGCTAATAATGCTAACAGCATGATAATAACATGCTAATCATGCTAGCGACATGCTTATCATGCTAGAAACATGCTAGCGACATGATAGTAACATGCTAATCATGCTAGAAACATGCTAGCGACATGCTAGTAAAATGCTAATCATGCTAGCGACATGCTAGTAACATGCTAATCATGCTAGCGAAATGCTAATCATGTTAGAAACATGCTAGCGGCATGCTAGTAACATGCTAATCATGCTAGCAACATGCTAGTAACTTGCTAATCATGCTAGCAAACATGCTAGTGACATGCTAGTAACATGCTAATCATGCTAGAAACATACTAGCGACATGCTAGTAACATGCTAATCATGCTAGAAACATGCTAGCGACATGCTAGTAAAATGCTAATCATGCTAGCGACGTGCTAGTAACATGCTAATCATGCTAGCGAAATGCTAATCATGTTAGAAACATGCTAGCGACATGTTAGTAACATGCTAAGCATGCTAGCAAAATAAGCTAGTGACTTGCTAATCATGCTAGCAAACATGCTAGTGACATGTTAGTCACATGATAATCATGCTAGCGACATGCTAATCATGCTAGAAACATGCTAGCGACATGCTAGTAACATACTAATCAGGCTAGAAACATGCTAGTGACATGCTAGTAACTTGCTAATCATGCTAGTAACCTTTTATGCCTTTTAAAACATTCAAACTTTAAGCTTTTAAAACTACTTTAAACTTCAAACTATTTCAGACTGCAAACCATCAAACTTAAAACTTTTTTAAACTTCTTAAACTTTTTAAACTTTTCAAACTCTTTCAAACTTTCTGGTCCGGCTTTCTCAAGCCAACTTAAAGTTTGTCTCGACAAACTTTTCTATCTAGTTTATCTAATAATTCAACAGCCCGTCATCAATTTTTCCTTACATATTTCACTTACATAATAATAATAATAATAATAATAATAAACTGTGACAAGTTTTTTTTTTTAATGAACATATTAATTTGACAATGTGAGTGACAATGGCCATGAATATTTAGTGATTCACCTGAGAGACAAAGGGCCTCCCATAATGAGCCATCAGTCAGTAATGTGTACCGATGGCTGTCTAGGTGACGAGGTCTTCACTGGGGTTAGTCTTCACTGCAGCACGCAGGTATCTGATCACTAATAAATAAATAAACTAGTGAGCAGGGGTGGACTGTCCATCTGGATGTTCTGGAGAAGTCAGACGGCTGTTGGCCTGGCTGGTTCATCATCAAAGAAAAAGTATCAAATTAAGTGAAGTTGATGGCCGACAAAAGGGGGGGCGCTAATGCAATCTATCTTAGCTTATAATAAACTGAAACTGATGCGAAAGAGAGAGGGCTCGTGATGGCAAGCAAAAAACATGAAGATAAAGGCGGTTGGGAGAAGCTAAAAGGAATAAAAGTCAAATTATTAATGAAAACATAGGATATACAGCAAAATATGAATGAAAGCATAGGACGTTCAGTGCTCAGCATCAATATAAACAGATATGCTATGGTAGCGTAATATTTGATAGCAGACATTTCAGATAATTAAGGAAAGATACCATAATATTAACAAAAGTAGTTAAAGTAGACTGTATAAACATAATTTTTCAAAATAATAAATCTTTAAAATATTGAAAATGTTTATAAAACAGAACAATGGCCAATTATAACCACATTAGAACATATTTCACCCAAAAATGTAAATTCTGTCTTTAACCCGTTTAATCCCACTGGTCACAATAGTGACAGTAAAAAAGGTTTGCATTTATAAAGCTCTAAAAACCTTACCGACTGATGTTTTAGTGACTTCCTGCAAATATGGAAAAAATAAAAGGTCTCAATTAAATATGTGCAGTTTCACGTGATTAGAGCAAATTGTCACATGACCAGAGCAGATTACTTCCTGTTTGCACCATGAGATGATGATAACTGCATCAAAGCTCCAAAACAAAAGTCTAGTAAAGTATGTTAACATAAAGATATGGCAAAGAGTTATGGTACACATTATCTTTAAGGTGTCTAGTATTAATATATGAATTCACATACTGTATATTCAGTTTTGTTGAGTGTGTGGTCATAGAATGAGTAAACATGTTGACGGTCACAATAGTGACCGCTGGGATAACAGTAAATTTAGGTATCCAGTATAAATCCAGTTGCAGTTGTTGAAAAACAACCCGCGGCAACAGTGTTAAAGTAGCCCAATTCCATGGGAAAACCGCAGACTTGGCAACAGTCTGCACAGACGCAGGCGACGTCACTTCCTCAAGCTCCACTCGCGGCATTATTTAGAAGACGACAACAAACAAAGTGTATGACACAGAGAAAGGGACCGATGGCCGGCTTCATCTGACTTCAGTTTACAATCAACACAAGTAACAGACACACACATTTTATTTGCACTTTTTAGTATGTTATTGTAGCTCGAGCATTCAAGCACCTTGTTTCTCTTTGTTAAACTTGAATGTATATATTTTTTTCTGGCATTGTCATGTGATGCTATTTTATTTTATTTATTGTTTTTATTTATTTAAATGTATGTGTGTGTACTTCTAATATGTTTGGTTGGTAAAATAAATGTTGTAAATTCAAATCAGAGTGTCTTTGGATGTATTCTTGAGTCTATAAGGTAACAATAATATAATAAGATAACCTTGTTTGAAATGGGTTTGGCTAAAAGAAAATGTTGGTTTCGTCTATACTACTAGGCACTTATACTATATTGACTGGGTTAAATAGAATTGCATTACTAAAAAGAGACTAAAATACAATTTTCATTGACTAAAACTAGACTAAATGTCATCAGTTTTCGTCGACTAAAACTAGACTAAAATAGTCATGGATAATTCTGACTAAAATAAGACTAAAATGCTCAGACTTTTAGTTGACTAAAACTTGACTAGACTAAAAAGAGTATGAACGTGACTAAAACTAATAAAAACTAAAATGAGAGCTTCACACAAAGACTAGACTAAAACTAAAATTAAAACAGGCCGCCAAAAACAACACTACTTGAGTTTTCCCTACTGTTAGGGCATTTCCACCTCAGGGCACAAAAGAGTGAGGACTTACAGGATAAGAACAGTTTTCTAGCACAGTTTTTTGTCACTTCCTATACAGGGCTCCAGACTGTTTTGCGACCGATTTTTCTGCCGGTGCGAGTACATTTTGTGAGCGATCGCACTGGCATGACCACCACATTGCCCCACCTCATAAGCACTGCTATTTCTGTTGCATATGAGAAACATCAAACAGCAAGCGAAACAAAAGCTAATGAAACCACGCTAATCGTTTGAGCTGTGCAGCGCGGACCGTTTATCAGCTCGGCTCAGCGCAGCGCAAACAAACTTCTCCGAGCTCAGAACAGGTTTACTCAGGAAGCAGTGTTGATTTCGTGTTACTGCACAGTGCTGCGAGATCCAGTGAGAAGCACTTGAATTGGCTGCAGAATGAATAATGTTGCCGTGAGCTCTAGTGAGAAGCATTCAAATTCTGCACAGAAATCTGTTATAAACAGGTCAAACAGCGTTGACATATAACCAGAAGTAACGCTAACTATAACTATGGTGTTGTGGCAGAAATAGTTGAATTTCATTACATTATGCATTTCAGGGTTTGTACAAACTTTTGAGAAAGAAATTCAAGCACATTTAAGTATTTCACACAACTATTTACAGCACTTTAAAACTCTAAAAAGCAAACGATTAAAATGTTATTTTTAAAGGGATGACCAAAATATAGTTTGAGGTAAACAAACACATTTGTAAAATTAAAAAAAGGGGGCATCAAATTACCACTATAACCAGTAGATGGCAGCAGAGGAACACTTATAGGCTTATTAGTCATTCATTTCTACTTTTTACTTTACATTTTGAAATGATAAAATCACTATTATAAAAATTTAAATCATCAAGAAAACAAATGTGGTAAATGTGTATGAAGTAAGAAAAGTCACAAAGTGCCTTGAAAAACAAACTTCTCTGACTGAATCACACAAAGCAAGAGAGCTCCTTTTATAATCAAGTCAAGTCACCTTTATTTATATAGCGCTTTTAACAATACAAATTGTGTCAAAGCAACTGCACAATATCAAAATAGGAAAATAGTGTGTCAATAATGTAAAATGACAAGATTAAACACTCAATTTTCAGTTAAAGGCATTTCATTATTGAATTCAGTGATGGCATCGTCCAGCTCAGTTCAGTTCAAAAAGTTTCTGTTCAATCAAGTCGACGATATCGCTGGAAATGAAGTGTCCCCAACTAAGCAAGCCAGAGGAACCTAAACTCCATCGGTGACAGAACGGAGAAAAAAACCTTGGGAGAAACCAGGCTCAGTCGAGGGGCCATTTCTCCTCTGACCAGATGACACAGCAGTTCAATTCCAACTGCTGCAGAGTCAGATTGTAAGGGGTCAGCTGGTTCCAGTGGTCTTTTCCCAATGGCTGTCTAGGTGACGGGGTCTTCACTGGGGATCTCTCTCTGGGGCTCATCTAGGTGTTATCTAGTTAGTGTTATCTCATCTAGATTATAATCACTGAAGTTGTTGGTCAGTTCCATGTAATACTACAGAAGAATAATGATACATTTAATAAGAGTAGAATATTTTAATTTTCTATATAAAACTTACATTTTGCACGTTACTGTTGTTAATAAAAGTATTTTAAAAAGTATAAAAAAAAATTGTGCTTCTTAACTCAAGCTCAGTGCTTTACTGACAAATGTGCATTACCAAGAAATAAATGTGTAATATTACTAGAAACTACACTTATTAATGCAAAACTATAATAATTTTATGATTTAATTATCTTTATTTTTAATACCGCCCACACACCACCCCAAGCGCTACCAAATCTGCTTCTGGCGCCACCATCTGTGGAACTCTTTCAAAAGTTAGTCTGGAGCCCTGCTATATATGCACTGCAAATGTGGTACAATTAAAATTACTATGCAAGCACCAGAGCATGTGAGCGGAGCTGAGCTGTGAGAATTCCTGCTCCCCGCTCACGTGGGTGTTCGCTCCCCCGCTCCACCACTCAAAGTCGCAGCAGACCGCTCCGCTCAATTCCGCTCCCCGCTCACCTACAATTTCATCCCGCTCCGGTGAAATCGCTCCACGCTCGTTCACATTTAAAATTCCTCTGCATGCCTAACACCTGCCGTTTTCAACCGAAGCCTTACGCCTGGGACACACTGTCTGCGTGACGGACGTGGAGCGGGTTTGTTGCGTAACTGCTGCTGAAAAATCCGCTTCACTTCTATTCTGTTGCGGGGCCGCGGTTTGCGGTGTGGTTGGACCGCGCACCTGATACGCGCATATTCCGCAGGCAGTGTGGCTGCTCTAATCTGTTAACATAGGCGCGTAAAGGAAAATCAACACGCAGCAAACCCGCTCCGCGACGCGTCCGCCATGCAGCCTATAACCTATAAAGAACTCACAGCAACATCAGTCAAAATAGAACATATATTTATATCTCTTTCTCTATGAAATATAAATCACGGACAGGGTTAAGTAGGCTACATTAAAATATTCGTATGACAAAACTTATTTAATTGATTATTAGCCAATATTTCCTATTTCAACCATATTCAAAATGCTCACGTTTTGCTCTGGCCTCCCCATGTTCGCGCAGCACACTGTCATGTTTCCGCATGATGTGTCTTTTTAGATTGAAATACGAATCCTTACTTACTGAAATCGTATCACCACATTCCTGATCATGTTCAACATCGTTATCATCTAGTTTTTGACAGGAATTGTGCACCTGTATGACCTGTCGGTTTGCTTTTGGAAATATTTCACGAACTCCATATCTCTCCTTCACAACGAATGATTTTTGAAGTGAAGGCTGACAGTTTTGTTAATTGTTGAAGGCACAGGTGAATTCTGGGTGGATTTGTGCATGCCCTAGACTCGTGGTGTGAGCGGTATTGGAGCGGAACAGGAGCGAGACAGAGCGATCGCTCCGGCCTTTGGATAAAAACCCGCTCCGCGCTCCGACTATATTTCGCACGCTCCGCTCCCCGCTCGCTCCACGCTCCGCTCCGCTCACATGCTCTGGCAAGCACTAAAAAAAAGTCAGAGGCTGAAATGTTAAAAGGATAGTACATAAGAACCGTATCAAAACGGTGACTCTAAAACGGTTATAAAAACCAAACCAAATATAGATACTGAGAATGTGTTTGACAAAAAAAAGGACTTACACAGAAAATGATGCAGTGACCTGTGGCTGAATGGCCTTTGGTTTTATGTAGCTGTGATTGACACACAAACAAAAGGGGAAAAAGATAATAGCATCACTGAATATGAGTCAAATATTGCATATTTCTGTACAAATTAAAGTGTACTCATTCTTCATGAGTGATTATCAACTAATCAGTATGTCAGGGGTTCTCAACTCTGGCCCTCAAGGTCCACTGTCATACAGAGGGTGTGTCTCAATCAGCTTCATAGTTCACTAGGTTGTGAATGAATATATTGTGTACACAAATTCAGGCACTGGTAAGGACACACTGGTGACTATTTTAAAATCTATTACGTGTCATTTTATAGTGAAATATCTCTTAAGTTTTGAGCTTCAGAACGTCCTATAAGGGAACAGAGTGAGCATCGATGCTTCCTGGATTTCACAGCTTTTTTAGGGAGTAAACACAATTTTGTGATTGAGACAGCCCTTAGCCACTGACTACTGAGCAAGGGACCTGAGTGATTCACACCCAGAGTTTAGGTCAAGGCAAGTCAAGTCAAGTCTGCTTTATTGTCAATTCTTCCACATGTACAGTACATACATACAGAGAATTGAAATTGCATTACTCTCTGACCCTTGGTGCATACAGTTAACATTAAACACTGACAGTAGACGTTCAAATACAGATAAATACAGTTTAACCATATGTACATACAAACTATACAGATATACAAATGAGGACATTGTAGAAAATAAAAAAAATTAAAAAGAGATAGATAAAGTGGCATAAGGCACATGGCAGATAGAGTGCAAACCAGTTAAATAAAACAAAACTGTGCAGATATGTGTAGTGCAAAAAAAAGAACAGTCCTTTATCAGACTGTCAGAAGAGGTAGTTTACAGACAATGCTGGATGAGGTAGAGATCAGTCCAGTGCTGCACAAAGTGACTGGTGCGGGTCACAGTTTGTAAGGGGGGGGGGGGGTAAGGTCCTGGGGGTGTGGGGAGCTGGGGGGGGGTCGTAGTGTCAGAGTTCAGTGTTGCGTGGGGTAAAAGAGGGGAGGGGGGGGCAAGGACGGGAGGGAGTTCAGCTTCCTGACAGCCTGATGGATGAAGCTGTCCTTAAGTCTGCTGGTCCTCGCCTGGAGACTCCGCAGTCTCCTCCCTGATGGCAGCAGACTGAAGAAGCTGTGTGTCGGGTGGGTGGGATCACCTGCAATGCTGAGGGCTTTGCGGGTGAGACGGGTGCTGTAGATGTCCTGGAGGGAGGGGAGAGAGACACCAACGATCTTCTCAGCTGCTCTCACTATCCGTTGAAGGGACTTGCGGCAGGACACGTTGCAGGCGCCATACCACACAGTGATGCAGCTAGTCAGGATGCTCTCGATGGTGCCTCTGTAGAAGGTGCACATGATGGGGGTCGGGGCTCTGGCTCTTCTGAGTTTGCGGAGGAAGTAGAGACGCTGCTGTGCTTTCTTGGCCAGTGCCGCAGTGTTGTTGGTCCAGGAGATGTCCTCTGTGATGTGCACACCCAGGAACTTGGTGCTGCTCGCTCTCTCCACAGTCGCACCGTTGATGGTCAGAGGAGCATGCTGAGTGTGCACTCTCCTGAAGTCAACAACAATCTCCTTCGTCTTCTCCACATTCAGAGAGAGATTGTTGTCCCTGCACCACCCGGCCAGGCAGCTCACCTCGCTCCTGTAGTTTGTCTCATCTCTGCTAATGAGACCCACCACAGTCATGTCATCCGCAAACTTAATGAAAAGGTTAGAGTTGTGTGACGGTGTGCAGTCGTGGGTCAGCAGAGTGAAGAGGAGGGGGCTCAGCACACATCCTTGGGGGGCCCCTGTGTTCAGTGTGATGGTGCTGGATGTGTTAATGCCGGCCCGTACTGCTTGAGGTCTTCCGGTCAGAAAGTCCAACAGCCAGTTGCACAGAGAGGTGTTGAGCCCCAGCTGGACCAATTTGTGAGTGAGCTGCTGAGGGATGATTGTGTTGAATGCTGAACTGAAGTCTATGAACAGCATCCTGACATATGAGTCTTTTTTGTCCAGATGTGTGAGGGCTGGGTGGAGGGCAGTGGCGATGGCATCATCGGTCGAGCGGTTGGACCTATATGCAAACTGGAAGGGGTCCAGGGAGGGGGGGAGGACATACTTGATGTGTTGCATGACTAGCCGTTCAAAGCACTTCATGGGAATAGGAGTGAGTGCTACTGGACGGTAGTCATTGAAGCAGGATGGAGATGACTTCTTCGGGACTGGAATGATGGTGGTAGCTTTGAAGCATGTGGGGACAGCAGCCTGACTTAGTGAGATGTTGAAGATGTCTGTGAAGACATCAGTGAGTTCCACTGCACAGTCTCTCAGTACACACCCAGGAATGTTGTCAGGACCCGGAGCTTTGAGTGCATTGATCCTGTTGAGGGATCTCTTCACGCTGTCCGAGGACAGCGTCATCACCTGGTCGCCGGGAGGAGGTGGAGTCTTCTGTGCAGTGGTGCTGTTTTGTGCCTCAAAGCGAGCAAAGAAGGCATTCAGCTCGTTCAGCAGGGGGATGGTGCTGTCACAGGTCTGTGGTGGGGGCTTGTAGTCTGTAATGGTCTGTATTCCCTGCCACAGGCTGCTGTCGCTGAAACGATGGGCTATCCTCCTGGAGTACTGTCTCTTGGCCTCTCTGATGCCGCGGGATAGGTTGGCCCTAGCTGTCCTCAGGCCCTCCTCATCTCCAGCTCTAAAGGCAGCGTTCCGAGCCTTCAGAAGTCTGTAGACCTCCCCTGTCAGCCACGGTTTCTGGTTGGCCCGGACAGTGATAGTCTTTGTGACCGTTACATCATCAATGCACTTGGTGATGTAGGCAGTGACAGTCTCAGTGCACTCTTGGAGGTCGGTAGTATTGTTGCTATGTGGCAGCCTGCTTAAACATATTCCAGTCAGTGGTGTCGAAACAGTCCTGAAATGCCTCTGATGACCCTTCCGGCCACACTTGAATCTGTTTGTGTATTGGTTTGATAACTTTAATGAGCTGTCTGTATGCAGGCATTAGCATGACAATGATGTGGTCTGAGGCTCCGAGGTGGGGGAGGGGGAGGGCCTTGTATGCTCCCCTCTGGGTGGTGTAAACAAAGTCCAGCGTATTTTTTCCCCTTGTAGGGAAGTCAACATGCTGGTATATTTTCGGGAACACACTCTTTAAGTCTGCGTGATTAAAGTCTCCAGCCAAGATGAGAAAAGCATCTGGGTGGGCTGTCTGCTGCTCACTGATGTGCTGGTACAAATAATTCAGTGCCTCACACCTGTTGTTGTTGGAGTTGGGAGGGATGTATACAGCAACGAGCAGAATGGCTGTATATTCCCTCGGTAGATAGAACGGCCGGCACTTAATAATCATAAACTCCACCAGGGGTGAGCAGTGTTTGCAGACCACAACAGCGTCGCGGCACCATACATTATTGATGTAAACACAAAGCCCGCCGCGTCTCTTACCTCCCTCGACGAGAGCTCTGTCAGCTCGATAGCATGTTAGCTGCTCGAGCTGAATGGCGCAGTCCGGAACGTTGTTGTTAAGCCATGTTTCCATAAACACAAAAACACAACAGTCTCTTACAGTCCTCTGAGTAGAGCGAAGTAGTCGGATGTAGTCCAGTTTATTGTCCAAAGAGCGTACGTTCGCCAGTACGATGGTGGGGATAGCTGGTTTGTGTGGGTTAGCCACTAGCCTAGCTCGGATACCTCCGCGCTTACCCCTCTTCTGCTTCCTCTCACGCCGCTTGTAGCGCCTCCGCTGTGGGCGAGATGCAGTAGTGGGGGTCGGTGATGGTGTAGGCCTCCGGAGCAGACCGAGGTCCCGCAGCTCTTTGGCGTGCGCAGAGTTTAACTCTAAAAATGTGGTTCTGCCGACATCGAGCAGAAACTCACGGCTGTATGCGCGCTTTAAGACAGTTAGACGAGACGAATATGTACAAAAACATTGCAACTTACAAGACAAAAAACACGAAAACACCGTTCTGTCGGGAGAGAGAGAAGCCGCTGCGTCTGTTGTGCGCGCCGCCATCTTGGATTTTTCCAGGTCCACACCTGATCACGCTCACCTGTTTGTGACTTTATAGTTAGTAAAACTGAAAAACTTGATTAGTTTGTTCATGTTCAATCTGACTTTGCAGCAGTTGGAATTGAACTGCTGTGTCGTCTGGCCAGAGGAGAAATGGCCCCCCGACTGAGCCTGGTTTCTCCCAAGGTTTTTTTCTCCGTTCTGTCACTGATGGAGTTTTGGTTCCTTGCCGCTGTCGCCTCTGGCTTGCTTAGTTGGGGACACTTCATTTCCAGCAATATCGTCGACTTGATTGAACAGAAACTTTTTGAACTGAACTGAGCTGGACGATGCCATCACTGAATTCAACAATGAAATGCCTTTAACTGAAAATTGAGTGTTTAATCTTGTCATTTTACATTATTGACACTATTTTCCCATTTTGATATTGTGCAGTTGCTTTGTCACAATTTGTATTGTTAAAAGCGCTATATAAATAAAGGTGACTTGACTTGACTTGACTTGACATGTGCACTGCACTAGGTTGGAGCAAAACTCTGCATGTAAGTGGACCTTGAGAGACAATGTTGAGATCTCCTGCAATATATTCTGAACATGACAATTCAGAGAGGCAGGATGACTTCTAGATTGATGACTTACAACACTGGTGTCCAGTCCTGGGCATGGAGGACAAACATTCTGCAGAGTTTCTGGTGATCCTTGATCAACTGCTCAGGTCTGCTTAATTGGGGTTGGAGCTATACCAAACTAAAAAAAGATAAAGAAGACAAGATAAAGTTAAAAAATATGATTCATAAATATGCACAACATCTGAAAATGCACAAATATGAGAAGAAAGCAATGTGTTTAATGAGAACTTTCAACCCACTGAAAAATAAGAAGCAATATTAAGTCACAGATGCATTTTTATTTATTATTATTATTATTATTGAAATAAGTTATAATTACCTTTTGGTTTATTGATGATTTTCAGTCTCTGAAATAGAAACGCTCTATCAATGATAAGTGGCATCATACATACATCATATGTAACGATATTTAATAGGAGTTCTAACACCGTGTCTACACCGGACGGCTCAACAAAATACAATAGAACCTATTATTATATGATGTTGTCTACACTGGATGCGGCGTGACACAACAAATCCCTGACAGTGAACTAATGCCTCGTTCTATTTATGACGTACTGTCGCTTTGTCGCATCCAGTGTAGACACGGTGTGAGAGTGTGAAGCTTGAGTACAGAGAATGGGAATCTACGTCACTGTGCATTGCATTCTGGGTATACAATACAAATCACCAGAGGAAAAAATTACTATTTACGTTAATATTTTTAAGAGTTTCTTGCATTTTATTAGAATAAATGAATAAATATTCGAAACCCTTGTGTTATTAAAGTTTGTGGTCAGTTATTTATGTTTTTGAAATAAGTCTCATGTTCACCAAGAAAACTGCATTTATTTGATCATAAATAAAAACAGTAATGTGAAATATTATTATTATTTAAAATAACTTTTTTCTATGTGAATATATTGTAAAATGTAATTTATTCTTGTTTTCACAAAGCATGAATTCAGAAGGATCATGTGACACTGAAGACAGGCATAATGATGCTGACAATTCAGCTTTGATTACTTTTTAAAACATACTGAAATAGAAAATAGTTATTCAAAAATGGTAATTTCACAATATTACTGTTTTACTGTATTTTAATCAAATAAATGCAGCAGTGGTGAGCTTATTAAAAGACTTCTTTCAAATACATGACAAAATCTGACCCTTAAACTTTAGGTAGTGTATGTTTGAGGTATTACTTACAAGTCATATGGTTCATAATGTCTAGAGATGTTCTTCGACAGGAGATACGCTCCAACTCTAGTGCACGGCCATCAGCATGGAAGAATCTAGGAACATAAACAATCTGTCACAGAGTCAACCATATTTATTATACAATGCCAGGTTTATTTAAACTATAGCAGAGGTGAAATGCAGAAAAGAAAAATAATAATTTACAGAATATACAATTTAATAACAGAATGTACATTTTTTAGGTTTACTTATTTAGTAATGCTCTTTCAGTGTTACTTATGTTTGGACATCAAAGCCCTTTTAAAATAACTAACAAGCAAACACACACACACACACACACACACACACACACACGTCTGGTTTGCTATCCTTGTGGGGACTCTCCATAGGCGTAATGGTTTTTGTACTGTACAGACCGTATATTCTATTGCCTTACACCTACCCTACACCTAAACTTAGCCTCACAGGAGACATTTTGCATTTTTAGATTCTTCTTTCTGTGTGATTTATTAGCTTCAATTTAGGTCCCCACCATGACACGAGTCCCCATTCAGGTTTAAGTCTCCACCTGCATAGAAAAACAGGTACACACACACACACAATTTTGCAAAAGACAATTACAGATGCATGGTGATGTAGGCGAAATATGTTGTGAAAGATACATATAAAGTTATTTAAGCTTTCTCAGATCACCTGTGTTTTCTATTTCTCTGTCAGCAGCTCCCTTCAGAAATTTTTAAATCAGGAACTTCTCCTGTGTCGTAGAGTTTTTTTTTTCTGACGCCTCTGAAATCACAGAACAAGTGGTATCAATGTGTGTTTACCATGAAAGATCAAAACCTGTTTTAAGTTTCAGCTCATTTTCACGCTCTATGTAAGTGACGCAAGTTATCTGATTAACTGTACAGTGCATAGTTTTAGGTTAATTTAATTTGATTACTTCCATTCATCCATTGACAAATTGCCAGCAAAACCTTTATATAAAAAATCATCTACACATAAGTTGACATTAAAAGCCCAAACTTTCAGAAACAAGAGCTCAAGTCTATAGTTATCTCTTATAGTTAGCCTTACGGTTGAGATGCTAACAGACTTTTTCCAAAGACACTTAACCATTTCTATAAAGTAAATATTCAACGGAAGCATGTCATTTACATGAAAAAAAAGTGTCAGGAACACTTGTATGTACTATTTGTGTAATTTTAGAGACTAAACTTACCTGAAATTAGTGAAAACAACAGTGAGAGACGGCGTTTAGCTGTTTGACAGTTGAGCTGCCGCCCCGTTTCCACGGTGACTTCCTCCGCTCCAGTTCAACGCGCGCCAATTAAAGCACGTAGAAGTCATGCAGAATTTATGTAAATATAATATAATATAATATTAATTATATAATAATATAATATTATATAATAGCTTTAGAAATGGTAAATGTGGTGTAGAAATAACATTGATTAGTAACTAAAATAAGTTATCAAAATCTTTGAAAAATAAGCAGGACTCTGCTCTCTGCCACTGTCAGCACTGAAAGCACGCCCACTCGCGGGAAAGCGGCCGTCTCTCTCAACTGTCAAATACCGCTACAACCTGAATGGATGCTACTGATACTACCTCTAGTAGCTTAATTGGATTTATACAGCCATATATGTTTGAGCGTGCAAGTTCATTATTTAATTGTAGACACGCGTCAGCGCTGCAGTGAGTTGAAGCCTTCTTGTCGAGCGCGGCTCATGGTTGCTTAGCAACGGCAAACAGCATGAGAGCGCAAGCTCCGGTGCGCTTTGAAAGAAGAGAAAGTAGTTCAGCTCGCATTTCTAGATGCGAATTGTGAACGCTCCATGTTTTTAAATTGTATGTATTCTGCCACATATTGATGTCTCTGGGCTAAGACCCGGGTATCATTCACCCTAGAACCGTCCCTGCCTAGAATCTGTATATCTAACATCACAGACATTCAAAAAGACAAACTAAGAACTTGACCTCTCAACATAGTTATTATAGTGTTAGGGGCGGGGCCACACTCGGTGGCTCCACTACGTCATCGAGCCACCGTTTTAGCCCTGCCCAAAAAATCCTGAACACAGAATTGGTGAAAAACTGTTTAACAGTTTAACTCCACAATTCAGTACTACATAGTTCAGAGTCGTTGTAATGTGTTTCAGCAATACATTTCTAACATTTGTAATGTGTTTAGAAACAATTCTCAGAATTCTCTTTATACACTTTAAGTACATAAAAAAATCGAGTACTTTTGTTCTTTCACTCAAGTAAAATTGAAAAAGCAGTACTTTTACTGGTGTAATATTTTGTTATATGTATCTGTAGTTTTACTCAAGTACTTGATTTGTGTACTTCGTCCACCACTGGTAAACACTGATGCCTCAGAATTCAAAAACATTTATTTATGGAAAATATGCAATAAATAATATAAGAAGAGCTTTAAATTTACAGCAGATTGGAAAAGAAAGTAAAACACCCTCAATGCTTCTCAGCTTAGATGCTCAGAAAGCATTTGATAGGGTGGACTGGGTGTTTCTGGAACAGACTCTTAATTATATGGGATTTCATGACACTTTTGTTAAATGAGTAAAGGTTTTTTAATAAAAAAAACTCTAAATCAAGAGTTCGAGTTAATGGTCACTGTTCTGAGTTTAGGTAGGGGAACTCATGAGATGTAATGTCCCCAGTCTTATTTGCAATTAGTATCGAGCCACTAGCAGAATTAATAAGGAGCAACACCAGAATACAGGGGAGAAAGGATATCGTTATACGCAGATGAGGTATTATTATTCATTGAAAACCCTCTTACATCTCTCTCGGCACTCTTAGAATGCATTAGAGACTATGGATTAGTTTCTGGATACAAAGTAAATGCTAATAAATCTGAGGCAATGATGATATCAGGACATTGGTCCACTCAGTTAGACAATGAGGTATCTTTTCGATTGTCTTGTCAGGGTTTTAGATACTTGGGAGTCATCCTTACACACATGGCAAACTACACATCTTTTTGAGATTATAAACAAACAAAAAAAACGATGTAAGGCTCAAGCGATTGGCCCAAGGAAGGTATCCAATGGTGGCTGAAGGTATCTTGCCTGTTCGGTCTTTTCAGTGTGCAAAGTTATTAAATTTAAGTTAAATTCTACTCCATTTTATTATGACCTCAAATTTAGATTGAAATATAAATTGGTCGTTTGTTTGTTATGACATTTGATTTTTCTAGTTAACTCTTTACTATATATTAACTTGTTCATTAGGAATCTATATCGCTCAGGGTGTATCACGTTGGCCGTTTTATGTGGGCCCCACGGTCACAAATCCTCCAGTCTGATCAGTAGCCAGAGGTTATGACTAATACTATTTAATAGACTGCCTCATGCTTGTCATGTTTTAAATAATGATTCTGTTTAGCCCCCTACAGTGACCTATGTAGTAACTTATATAACAACTTGAATAAAGCTTACACAATAGTCAAGAGGTTATGGCTAGTACTATGAAATATGCTAATACTTCAATAGTGTTTTTATCTAGCCCCCTATAGTTGATCTAACTACATAACAACATAACTAAAGCTGAGACAATAACCAGAGGTTATGACTAGTACTATGAAGTATGCCCGAACTATGCTAGTACTCCAATAGTATTTTGTCTAGCACCCCATAGTTAATGCAACTGCAATAACAACTTAACTAAAATCAAGTAGTTAGTCAGAAATCTAGGATCTCATCTGATGTGCCCCATGCTCCATCTAATCTGAGATCTAGTCTGTACATCTAGATCTAGTCTAACATACGCCTTCACTTAATCTCCTTGAGAAAATAATTTCAGAGTAACAAAGTATAAAATCAAATGTAACAATATATTATCAGTCAGGTAAATATGTATTATGCCAATTATACAGCCAATTCCAAAATATCAAATCAGTACAAGACATCAAATACATAGTATGAAGTGTGTAAACACACTTCTTACCACGGGCTCATTCCGGCTACAGAAGGCCCCCTATCCTCTTGCAGCATTTCCTTAAAAACCTCAGACCAAGACAAACATCCTCCAAGATGGAGTCAGAAACAAACAATTAGAATTTGCATTGTTTAAGGCCTAGATGTGTTAACACCATTGGGGCACAGATGGTAATTTGCATGAAAGACACTGAGAAATGCACATCCTCAACAGTGAGCAAAATATCTCTAAACTCTTAGGATCTGTATTACCTTTTAGTTTACTTCTTGTAAGAATGAGACCATTGTACCAGACGCACAGAGACAATTCAAACGATACCAAACATGACTGCTAATGACACTTGCATTAATGTAGAACATTATATTAAACTATTGACCATTCTGAGTGAGCTGAGTGAAGGGAAGGATGGGTGAGGGGAAGGAAGGGGATGAGTAGGAACCAAGCGGCAATCTTCCGGTCTCTCTCGTGAAACCAACACGGAAGTGACTTAAACTGTAATTCGTCAACTGGCCGCTAGAGGCTGGCTGCAAAAGGGAGTCAATCCCAGACTCCCTATGTTAAAATGCCCAACTTTACAGCAGAAAAATACATGTTTACAGCCTGGTTCAAAAAGTGGTTTTGGTCTATATAGCTAATTTTGCCCTTAATGACAACTGTGAGGGGGGTGAATTTTTTTAGAACTCATCTGTTTAAATTTTATTGAGCCTTAAAATTCTGCATAATTAAGAGTGTGGCCAGTTGAGTGACAGGCAGATTGCCGCTGCTGTCACCACTGGCGAGCTAGGCGGGCGTGGTTTCAGCAACCAGCTCCACCCACGTCCCGCCTTTTTGCCCATTTTCGATTATCCGGGAGTGACGCATGGTGACACGCTTGCCAAGATGGCTTCGCCCACGCTTCGCCCACTTTAGACTTCAAAAATCCTCTTCAGAATCCTACGGTTGACATCACGGACACTACGTCCATGTTTTTATCCAGTCTATGGTAGGGACTAATGTATACCGTTTTAGAGTGGGCGGGATTATTCATGTGTCGTTTTAGTTGCGCCGCCTCTACTCCCGTGACTCCTGAAAAACTTTTTCACTCCGCGTCGCCCCATCAAGCTCTCGCTGGATCCGCTCCTCGGCTATCAAAGAGAGGAATGTCTGTACTTCCTCAACAGACAATGAAACAGCCATTTTTTTTGTTAAAACAGTTCAAAATAAGACTAAAAATACTCATGTCAAATAAAGATGGGGGGGGGGGGGGGGGGGTTGAACCTTCCTAATTTTAGATACTATTATTGGGCTGCTCAGCTTAGGGCTATCCCTGCTAGTCTTGGTGTTGATAAGGAGGCAGAAGAGAACAGAATTTTCTTCTTGGAGTTTCTTTGAAAGTTCTGCCGTCCATGGATTTGCAAGCACAAAAGGGAGTGAAGAAAACAAATATATGGATACAGCATACTGTAAAAATTTGGTCCACAATAAAAAAAACAAAGAAAAAGCATTTAGAGGAGCAATAGTTTTATCACGTGCAATACCTGTTAAAGATAACCCAGATTTTCTTCCTTCTATATCGGATAGTGCCTTTGGTAGATCGGAAGGGAATGGTTAATATTACTGAACATTGTTTACCTACTAAAAATCATGTAGCCCATATTTATAGAAAACTAATGCAAGACAAATCTGATGACTCATTTCATACCAAAAGAAATTGGGAATTAGAGTTAAATACTAAAATAGAGGATGAGAAGTGGTTAAATAGATGTGCCAGCTGTCATAAGTGTATTAGCAGTTTAATATGGAAGAAATTTGACTGGAAGATGAAAATAAGATTCTTCAGAGCTCCAATCAGATATGTGACTGCAGATTAACAGTTGAAATTGGACATTTTCTGTTTTGTTTGGTTATTTATTTATTCATTTGTATTTATTTATTATAATTTTTTCCCCCAGTACTAATATTTTAAGTAAATGCTATGTGTATATTGTTATGTTTATAAAAATTTTAATAAAGATACAGTAAAAAAACACTCATGCCTGTCTTAGTTCATATAATCTATTGTTATAGTATAGCTGGATCAAATGGCGCGTCACATTGCGTTCTTCTTCTGAGGTAAATTCTGTCTTATTCTTCTCAGCATGTCTTTTTCAGAAAAGTAGCCAAGATGAACTTGATGAATCTTCACACTTTGTTTATGGAGGTGATGTGGGTGTTTACATGTCCACGTGTCTGACGTGGATAATTATCATATGAACAGCACATGCATTATCACATTACGATAATGAGCTCAGACAGGAAAAACTGCACCTCGCGCTAGTTTCATACGGATTACTTCAACACAGAATATTTGTTTTCGATAAGACTTACTTAATTTCAAAGTAGACACTTCAAGCATCCCATAGATATACAGTCAGGTCCATAAATATTGGGACATCGACACAATTCTAACATTTTTGGCTCTATACACCACCACAATGGATTTCAAATGAAACGAACAAGATGTGCTTTAACTGCAGAATGTCAGGTTTAATTTGAGGGTATTTACATCCAAATCAGGTGAACGGTGTAGGAATTACAACAGTTTGCATATGTGCCTCCCACTTGTTAAGGGACCAAAAGTAATGGGACAGAATAATAATCATAAATCAAACTTTCACTTTTTAATACTTGGTTGCAAATCCTTTGCAGTCAATTACAGCCTGAAGTCTGGAACGCATAGACATCACCAGACGCTGGGTTTCATCCCTGGTGATGCTCTGCCAGGCCTCTACTGCAACCGTCTTCAGTTCCTGCTTGTTCTTGGGGCATTTTCCCTTCAGTTTTGTCTTCAGCAAGTGAAATGCATGCTCAATCGGATTCAGGTCAGGTGATTGACTTGGCCATTGCATAACAGTCCACTTCTTTCCCTTCAAAAACTCTTTGGTTGCTTTTGCAGTATGCTTTGGGTCATTGTCCTTCTGCACTGTGAAGCGCCGTCCAATGAGTTCTGAAGCATTTGGCTGAATATGAGCAGATAATATTGCCCGAAACACTTCAGAATTCATCCTGCTGCTTTTGTCAGTAGTCACATCATCAATAAATACAAGAGAACCAGTTCCACTGGCAGCCATACATGCCCACGCTACCACCACCATGCTTCACTGATGAGGTGGTATGCTTAGGATCATGAGCAGTTCCTTGCCTTCACAGTTCTGGAACAACATCCTATGGTCAGATGAGACCAAGATCAACTTGTACCAGAGTGATGGGAAGAGAAGAGTATGGAGAAGGAAAGGAACTGCTCATGATCCTAAGCATACCACCTCATCAGTGAAGCATGGTGGTGGTAGCGTGGGCTTGTATGGCTGCCAGTGGAACTGGTTATCTTGTATTTATTGATGATGTGACTACTGACAAAAGCAGCAGGATGAATTCTGAAGTGTTTCGGGCAATATTACCTGCTCATATTCAGCCAAATGCTTCAGAACTCATTGGACGGCGCTTCACAGTGCAGATGGACAATGACCCAAAGCATACTGCAAAAGCAACCAAAGAGTTTTTGAAGGGAAAGAAGTGGACTGTTATGCAATGGCCAAGTCGATCACCTGACCTGAATCCGATTGAGCATGCATTTCACTTGCTGAAGACAAAACTGAAGGGAAAATGCCCCAAGAACAAGCAGGAACTGAAGACGGTTGCAGTAGAGGCCTGGCAGAGCATCACCAGGGATGAAACCCAGCGTATGGTGATGTCTATGCGTTCCAGACTTCAGGCTGTAATTGACTGCAAAGGATTTGCAACCAAATATTAAAAAGTGAAAGTTTGATTTATGATTATTATTCTGTCCCATTACTTTTGGTCCCTTAACAAGTGGGAGGCACATATGCAAACTGTTGTAATTCCTACACCGTTCACCTGATTTGTAAATACCCTCAAATTAAACCTGACAGTCTGCAGTTAAAGCACATCTTGTTCGTTTCATTTGAAATCCATTGTGGTGGTGTATAGAGCCAAAAATGTTAGAATTGTGTCGATGTCCCAATATTTATGGACCTGACTGTATTCCTCATGTCTGTATATCAAGTACTCGCTGAGTTTCAGTTCATTTTATTGACGCATTTCAGAATGATATTCGTAGAGACTGAGATGGCTGAAAGCACACCATGTATATTTTCTTTAGTTCACAAAAGCACACTGTTTTGTTGATATTGTGATTGTACACAAATAAAAGTACACCCTTTACAGATTCAAACGATGTATTGCACTTATATAACGGAGCATTTTAAGTTATTTTCGCTGTCATCAGGAAAAAATGCATGACGGCGCCATTGTCGACCCCAGGAGGATAACCCTGTGTGTCTAGTGACAATGTAGAAATACTTTGTGCCGGTTTTTAAGTACATTTGTACTTTAATGGAGTATAACTGTTTCTGATTACTTTACTTTTATGACTGAAACTACAGAAAATAACAGCACAAATGACTGTGTTAGTGATGTCTGACAGCCAAACTAATGTAACGTGGACTGTTGCTGTGTGTGTCTGTAGGTTGTCTGGCTGTATGGTGACGGAGGAAGGCTGTGGTTATTTGTCTTCAGCTCTGAGTTCAAACCCCTCACACCTGAAAGAGCTGGATCTGAGCTACAATCACCCAGGAGATTCAGGAGTCAAGCTGCTCTCTGAAAAACTCAAGTATCTGGACACACTCAAGTATGTTGAGCAGAAAGTTTTTAGGTTTTATTATTTGATTTTGAACTACTCAGTGTCTCTATATAGGCAAGGCAAGGCAAGGCAAGTTTATTTATATAGCACATTTCATACACAGTGGTAATTCAAATTGCTTTACATAAAAGACAGTGAAATAGTCATTCACAGCAATAAAAACAAGGAATTAAAAATAATAAAAACAAATAATTTTAAAATGATATAGAAATTGATTTAAAATGAAATTTAAAACAGTTAAATAGAAAATGATTATACATAAAATACAATGCAGTCAGTTCGGATGTAGCACAGTGTTCATTCAACAAATGCACAGCTAAACAGATGGGTTTTGAGTCTGGATTTAAATGTGGCTAATGTTTTAGCACATCTGATCTCTTCTGGAAGCTGATTCCAACTGCGGGCGGCATAATAGCTAAAAGCGGACTCCCCTTGTTTTGTGTGAACCCTTGGTATTTCTAACTGACTCGATCCTACTGATCTGAGTGGTCTGTTAGGTTTATATTCAGTGAGCATATCTGCAATGTATTTAGGTCCTAGGCCATTGAGTGACTTATAAACGAGTAAAAGTACTTTAAAATCAATCCTAAATGTAACTGGAAGCCAGTGTAAGGACCTGAGGGCTGGTGTGATATGCTCAGATTTTCTGGTTCTAGTCAGAATCCTGGCAGCAGCGTTCTGGATGAGCTGCAGCTGTCTAATGGTCTTCTTTGGAAGGCCGGTGAGGAGACCATTACAACAATCCACCCTGCTGGTGATAAAGGCATGAACAAGTTTCTCCAAGTCTTGTCTGGAAACAAAACATATAATTCTTGCAATGGTTTTGAGATGATAGTATGCTGATTTAGTTACTGTTTTGACATGACTACTAAAACTAAGGTCTGTCTCCTGAATCAACCCAAGATTTCTGACTTGATTTTTAGTTGTTTGACCCCTAGAGTCAAGGTATGCATTCACCTTGAGAACTTCATCTTTGTTTCCAAATGCAATTAATTCAGTTTTCTCCTTGTTTAACTGAAGAAAGTTTTGGCACATCCAACTGTTAATTTCATCAATGCATTGGCAGAGGGAGTCAATGGGGCTATAGTCATTTGGAGATAAGGCTAGGTAAATCTGGGTATCATCAGCATAGCTGTGATAGGCAATTTGGTTTTTCCTCATTATCTGACTTAGTGGGAGCATATACAGGCTAAACAAGAGCAGTGCAAGAATTGAGCCTTGTGGGACTCCGCATGTCATGGACGTCCACTTAGACTTATGCTCTCCTATAATCACATAATAACCTCTCCCTTCTAAGTATGACCTGAACCATTTGAGTGCCATCCCAGAAAGCCCGACCCAGTTTTCCAGTCTCTCTAGAAGTATGTTATGATCGACAGTGTCAAACACAGCACTAAGATCTAGTAGTACCAGCACTGATATTTTGCCAGAATCAGAATTAAAGCGAATATCATTTATTATCTTAATGAGTGCTGTCTCTGTGCTGTGATGCACACGGAAACCAGATTGAAAATGATCCAGGTATCCATTTGAGTTTAAGTAGTTGTTCAGCTGATTAAAAACTATATTTTCAATAATCTTACCTATGAAAGGAAGATTTGATATTGGTCTATAGTTGCTCAACATGGTGTTATCAAGATTGCACTTTTTTAGAAGGGGCTTAACAACTGCAGTTTTCAGGGAGTTTGGAAAAGTCCCAGAAAGTGAGGCATTCACCACTTCTAAGAGATCTGCTTCTAAACTGTTAAGCACACTTTTGAAAAAGGATGTGGGAAGTGTGTCCAGATAGCAGGTTGATGATTTAACATGCTGTATTATTTCTTCCAAAATTTGGCTATCAATTGCTTCAAAAACAGACATAGTTACTTCTTTTTGAGATTGCGGTAGAACCTGTGTGACCTCTGCATTACTAGAAGATGTACCAATCTCCTTTCTGATATTACTGATCTTCTCAGAAAAGAAGGAAGCAAACTCATTGCATTTGCTGTCGGAGAGCATTTCACTGGGAATCTTACTTGTGGGGTTTGTTAGTCTCTCAATAGTAGTAAAAAGAGTGTGAGTGTTGTTTAAGTTACTGTTTATGAGGTTTGAGAAGAAGGTCTGTCTAGCTGTGGCTAGTTCCACATTGAAAGCACGAAGGCTGTCTTTATAGATGCTATAGTGAATTTCAAGTTTCGTCTTCCGCCACATCCGCTCAGCTTTTCTGCATTGTCTTTTCATATTCTGAACTACTGTTGATTTTCTCCAAAATGATTTTTGTCTGCCAGTATTCTTGCTGACCTTTATCGGAGCAATATCATCAATACAATTCTTAACTTTTGAGTTAAATTAATCCAGGAGAAGATCAACAGAGTCTTCTATAGACAGAAGTCTAGGGGTTTCTAGAGGACACAACAATATAACAGATTTAAAGAGCATTAGTCTGAGCCCTGCCACACCACCACAAACACCAAGAGCAGTATTAACTGAAACAAAATAAATAAGAAGCAACCATATAAACTCTTTTTTTTAAAGTTATATTTATGCCTTTAATGCAAGACTACAGTGGAGTGCAATGTATCTTACATTTAAATGATGTTGATTTCATTTGGTTAAATGACAACACACAATCAACAACTACTTCCTACTTGTTTTTAAAAATACTTATATATATATATATATATATATTTACAATCACACTCAGCTGTCATTGTTATTTATTAGAAATAGACATTATTTATAATAAACGTTCTGAAGTATATATATCGTAGAAGTAAATAGCCAAACATAGAAAAGGCATTTAATATATGTCCAAAAAAATGTTTTAAACCAATATATCTCCATGTTACAATTTAAAAGCGATAGTTTTCTCAAGAATGACACTTTTCATAATATACACAGTTTTATTTTGTACTGTGAGTTTTATCTTCAGTGGAACACAAAAGGAGATTTAAGGCAGAACATTAAGAGACTAACAGCCTCAGTCACTATTTACTGTCAGTGCATCTTCTTTTCTATAAAATAAATTAATTGTGACTGAGACACAGACATGTTCACAAGTCTCTGAGGTCAAGTCTTAATCAAGTCTTAAGTCTTTAAAGCGGAGTCCAAGTCAAGTTTTAAGTCTTTGAAGTGAAGTCCAAGTCACGTCTCAAGTCTTTGTTCTATTTATTAGCAACAGTTCTTTCAGCTAGTTATTGCAGCTAAATCAATTTTGAAATACTGATTTCACGATATGATTTTCTCAACAACAACAACAAAAAGACTTTAACAAAATTTAAGACAAATTAGAAATGAAAAGGTGTCCATTTATTAATTGTCAGATAAAATGCTGCACATTTCAAAATTTAAATATGTCAAACAACAAAACTAAATTTTAAAGCAAACTCCAATTAATCAAATGAATTACACAAATGAACTAAATCTCATATAAACAAACTAAGGCTTTGTCTGTGCTCTTTTTCAATTTAAAATTAGAGGCAACCACTGTATTTTAAACACAACACAATCCAAACAAAGAGGCTGCATACATCCAGCATGAGCAGTTTTTCATCTAAATTGGATTGTATAATTTCGAAATTTGAAGCAAAAACAAAATGGTCTGACTTTAGTTTTGTGAAACTATTCTACATAAAACATCTGTATGAAACAAACCAGCAGACAGGCTGAATTAATGCAGATTGACTCTCTGCCAGCAGGTGGCTCTTGAACATTAATTAAACATCGTTTCCTGGGGGACTTCCGGTTGGCATGTGTGGGGAGTAGCTGCGTCTCGCCCGCGCTCCCGCAGTTTTCATTACAAAGTTTATTTTTTGGCCCATCAACTACTTACTAAACCAGTATATTAGTCGGTATACTACTTTGAAACTTTCTGGGTGATAATTGTTTCAAAATCTAAACACAACACTAGGAAAGACGAAGTTAAGAAAGACGAAGCACAGGCTAGCGGGAGCTTAGCAGTTATTGCTACTTTGATGACGCTACTGGAAGAACACAGAGCGGCATTGTCTTCCGAATTTAAATCAACGTTTTCCACCTTGGAAGCGAAGCTGGACACACTACACACAACTGTGAACAATCACGAACAGCGACTTCTCTCACTTGAAGCAAATGCAGACGCGAGCGGCGTGAGTGTCGGAACACTGGAGTCGAAGTACGCAACTTTAGCTGACGAGCACGCTAAACTCAAAGCCAAAGTTATGGATCTAGAAGGGAGGAGCCGGAGAAACAATATACGAATCTTCGGCCTACCTGAGACGATTGAAGGCCCTCATCCGTCCACTTTCTTTTCAGAGCTCTTAGTGGAAGTTTTCGGCGCGAGCCTCTTTGCCTCTCCTCCCAAGTTGGATCGTGCTCACCGCGCCCTCACAGCGAAACCGAGACCAGGGCGGGAGACCTAGATCTGTGATTATTCGCTTTCACAAGTTCCAAACCAAGGATTTGGTTATTCGTGAAGCCCGCAAGCTAAAAGGAAAGCTTCAGTATCGTGGTACCCAGATTTTCATCAATGAGGACTATAGTCCCGAAGTTCTGGAAATGCGTACCGAATATCGAGCTGTGATGAAGGAACTATACACGCTTGGTCTGAGACCATCTCTTCACTACACATCCAAGCTTTTCATCATGACATCGGACGGTAAGAAGAAGCGGTTGTCATCAGTTCATGAGGCCAGTGAGTTTCTTAAAGCCCATCGACGTGAGATGACAGAAGCTACATGAGCAGTACTTATTTTGACTACTCGAGAATTCACCAACCTGATGCTGTGTTTTGCATCTAATTTGTTAATCTGACATACAGTAATCTGGACACTTCAGGTCATAGCTAATTATGTTATTTGAGGTTGGTGAACGTGAACTATTATCGTTTAATCTATGCAAGTGCTTTAGGCGCTTATTTCTGTTCAGATGCCTTGTTTGTTTACTCCTGTACTTCTGTAAGCCAAAGGATGTCCATGGCACAATGTTTTATGAACACAAGGACTCGCTGAATCTCACTTGGCACTGACTGTTTTTTTTTCTTTATCACCCATCTTATCTCTGGGGGATCTTAAAGGGGTGGTTGATTGCGATTTCACTTTTTTAACATTAGTTAGTGTGTAATGTTGCTGTTTGAGCATAAACAATATCTGCAGAGTTGCGGCGCTGAAAGTTCAATGCAAACGGAGATATCGTCTTTCAAAATTCTGGCAGTTTAATGCCTACAAAAACGACAGGTAAGGGACTACAACGAGTTACTTCCCGGGTCTGATACGTCACAGACCCAGATAAACCCCGCCCCTGGGAACACGCAGCAAAGGGGGCGAGGTCATGCTGCGCTGCTTTAGAGAAGAGGAAGAGAAAACTAGGGATGTATGTAAAAAGCTATTCATATGAATCGCGATTCTGTCTTCTAACGATTCTAATGGATTCACAAGTTTCAAAATCATTAAAGCAGCAGTTCTTAATACTGTTACTCTGTCGCCCTGCTCTGCATCTCTCTCTCTCTCTCTCTCTCTCTCATTCAGATCGTCAGATAAGCTCCAACAAACTGTTCCAATTATACACTTATTTTCACACAGCAATGAGAAGCATTATAAATGGACACGCGTGCGGTTGCTGTGCTGTATTAAAGCTTTAATCAGGATAAAACCGTATATTAAAAGCTAACAGAAGCAGTAGCACTTACAAATAGCAGCGTATTTAAAAGTATGAGACAACAACAACCAAACATACCATTAAGAGCCGTGCTTGCACAGGTTCTGCACGATCCTCTTCACTAATATCCTCTGGGTCTCAATCGGGCTCAAATTGATAAACATTATAGACAATGCCACTGTTTACAATTCAACCGGAGCACATGCCACTGAGGAGAGGGGCGGGACGTTCAGAGTGCAGTAGAGGCGGTTTAGCCAATCACAACACACTGAGCCAGCTAACCAATCTCAGCCCATCGAGGGAGGGGCTTCATAAAACCAGGAAATAAATCGAGGCGTTTATCAGAGAAGGGACCGAGAGGTGTGGAATAAAGGTAAATTATGTGAAAAATAATGCGTTTTTAAAAAAAACAAGCATGAACACATGCTAGACTGCACCCCATAAACACAATCAAGCCTAGAAAAAACCAGTCAACCACCCCTTTAAGACTGACAAGATTGTATCTTTTATATAGCTACCACTGCCTATGCGAAGTGTATGTAGACTGGTAACTTTATATGTAATGATGTTTTTGTTGCAGAGCGTTTGTTGTTGATCAGTTTTTGCTTTTCATTAAGGGGCTAAACTACATAGTTTTGTGGAGCCGGGGTCCTTTATGCAATCTGATAGTAAATTAGAATATTTTGTGAAATTACATTGAGATGTTGATGTGTAGCAGGTTCTCTGCTTGGTTTTGCAATGATAGTTTAGGAATGGGATTTAGGAGCTGGAATTGGGCTTTTATTCCTTTTTCTTTATTGTTTGCTATGGTTTTCAACCTAGCTCTTTTGTGTTTTATCTTATTCTTTTTAAATATTTATTTTTTGCCTTATCTTACTGTACTTTGGTCAGATATAAAACTGTCTTATGGCAGATTGACAATGGCTAAGACTAAAGAGAGTTCCAGCACTCGTTTCATATCATGGAATGTTAAAGGGGTGAATAATAATGTCAAAATTAGTTGTGTTCTGGCTCATCTTCAACACCTTAGGGGTGATGTTTTTTTTCTCCAAGAGACCCATCTTAAGACATGTGATATCCAACGGCTTAAAAGAGCATGGGTGGGCCATTTGTATCACTCAAAGTTTAGTGCACGAGCAAGAGGTGCCGCTATTCTTATTCACAGAAGTATCCCTTTTGAGTTGGCAGATGTTTTATCTGATCCTAATGGGCGCTATGTCATAATTACTGGCAAACTTAGAGATGTGTCTGTCATTTTGGCAAGTATTTATGCCCCTAATTGGGATTATGATAAATTTATATCTAATTTATTTTCATCTCAAGTTCAAGTTCAAGTTCAAGTTTTATTTGTCACATACACGACTGTACAGAGATTGTATAACCAGCAGTGAAATGTGAGTCAGGTCCGCTCCATGGACAGTGCAAATATTGTAGAATACAACACAAGGGAAGTATGCATAAAATAAAATGAATAAAAAATAAGATATAAAGCACAGAATATAAAATATAAAGTATAAAATAATGTGCATGACAGTATGCTGTAGAATTAAATATTAAGATAAGCATAACTGTACGAGAGATGAATGTGCAAACAGGTTGAACATGGTTGACATGAGCAGCAATCACAAAAAGAATAAATATAAAAAATAAGATAATAAGATATCAAGATACAGAAAGTGTTGTGTGCAAATGACACTGTCAGTATGAGGTAGATAATAATGAGTGTGAATATATTACTGATTGTGAGTGATTAGTAAGTGAAGTCATGATGATGTTAAGAGGCTGAGTTTGAGTTCAGGAGCCTGATGGCCTGGGGGAAGAAACTCCTCCTTAGTCTCTCAGTTTTTGCCATCAGGCGGTGGAAGCGCTTACCAGATGGCAGCAGAGTGAATAGACAGTTTCCAGGGTGATTTGAGTCTTTGGTGATTTTGACAGCTCTGCTTCTGCAGCGTTTGAGGTAGATGTCCTGCAGAGAGGGGAGAGCAGACCCAGAGATACGCTCAGCTAAGCGCACAACTCTCTGCAAGGCCTTGCAGTCTTGGCTGGAGCTGTTTCCATACCACACTGAGATGCACTGAGTCAATACACTTTCTATGGTCCCTGAATAGTTTTCAGGATTGTTGGAGAGACCCTGAATTTCCTCAGCTGTCGCAGATGGTACAGTCTTTGCCTGACTTTCTTAACCTGTGTTTGAATGTGTGTAGTCCAAGTCAGGTCCTCGGAGATGTTTACACCGAGGTACTTGAAGCTGCTTACTCTCTCCACAGGGGTCCCACTGATCATAAGAGGAGTGTAGGGCAGCAGGTGTCTCTTTCTGAAGTCCACAATCAGCTCTTTAGTTTTGCTCACATTCAGAGAGAGACAGTTGTCCTGGCACCATGATGTAAGTCTCTCCACCTCATCCAAGTATGCGGTCTCATCATTGTTGGAAATGAGGCCCAGAACCACAGTATCATCAGCAAATTTGATAATAGATGTGGATCTGTGAGAGGACACGCAGTCATGTGTGTAGAGAGAGTAGAGCAGGGGACTCAGGACACAACCCTGCGGGGCTCCTAAGTTCAGGGTGATGGAGTTTGAGGTGTACTGGCCTACCTTCACCACTTGAGGTCTGCCGGTGAGGAAGTCTTGAATCCAGTCGCAGAGTGAAGTGTTTAGGCCGAGGCCTGTGAGTTTATTAGTCAGCTTGACGGGGACTATGGTGTTGAAAGCTGAGCTATAGTCTATGAATAGCAGCCTTGCATAGTTCCCATTGCTGCTGTCAATGTGTGTGAGGGAGGAGTGGAGAATGTGAGAGATGGCATCATCAGTTGATCTATTGGGATGATATGCAAACTGAAGAGGGTCTCAATATCTATTCCTGATATTGAGAAAAGACATATTATTGTAGGGGGTGACTTACTTTGTTCAAGACACTGTTTTAGATAGATCCTCCAGCAAACCATGTGCATTAACTAATTCAGCCAAAACTTTGAATACCTTTACAGAACGATTGGGGCTATCCGATCCTTGGAAATCAAAATTTCCCAGTAATAAGGCCTACTCATTTTTCTCCCATGTTCATCATTCATATTCGCGAATAGATTTTTTCTTAGTAGACAACAGACTACTTTCAAACATATCAAGCTGTGAATATCACAGCATCGTTATTTCGGATCACGCTCCCACTTCTGTTGACATTAATCTTTCCCATTTTCACATCTTTTTCTAAACAGTGGCACTTCCCCTCTATGTTTTTGGCTAGAGTTTGACTGAACAAATTGCCCTGTTTTTTTAAGTTAACGATATGCCAAGTATTAGCAGAGGGACCCTTTGGTAAACGTTCAAGGCATACTTAAGAGGCATGATCATTTCTTATATTTCTGGTATGAATAAAGCTAATAAACTTAAACTAGATGCAATTTTGAAGGATCTAGAAAACTTAGATCGCCAGTATGCTGCTGATCCAAATAAAGATCTGTATAAAGAGTGTCTTCGTCTGCAAACAGAATTTGATCTTCTGACCATGAATAATAGGCAACGATGTTTTGAATTAGGTGATAAGGCAGGTAAATTATTAGCGCATCAAGCTAGAGCATCAGCAACATCAAGGCTGATTACAGGAATAAGGTCACCACAAGGAGATATTTTCCATGATGCATATAAAATTAATAGCATTTTCTTAGAGTTTTATTCAGATCTTTACACTTCTGAACTTCCCTCATGTATTAACTGTGAGGAGTGGCCCTTGGATAAGATCACCTTTCCCAAGATTGATTGTACTATAGCTAGGACCCTTGGTGATCCAGTATCAATCTCTGAGGTGGTGGAAGCGATCAAACTTCTACAAAGTGGCAAGTCACCAGGTCCTGATGGGTTCACCATTGAGTTCTATAAAGCGTTTTCTACATCATTAGCACCTGCATTAAAGAATATGTTTAATGAGGCTTTTTCCAAGGGCTACTTACCTCACACTTTATTATCAGCATCAATTACTTTGATTGCCAAGAAAGACAAAGACCCCCTTTTGTGTCGCAGCTATAGACCCATTTCACTTTTGAACGTGGATTATAAAATTAACTAAGATTTTGTCCTTGCGGTTACAACAAGTGTTACCCCAAATAATTCCGGCTGACCAAACAGGTTTTATGATTGAAAGACATTCTTTCTATAATACAAGGAAACTTATCAATATTCTCAATATGCCCAATTCAGATGGGCCAGAAGTGGATTTGGCTCTTGATGCGGAAAAGGCGTTTGATAGAGTGGAATGGAGATATCTATTTTGTGTAATGGAAAGTTTCGGCTTTGATGATGGGTTCATTTCCTGGGTCAAATTATTGTACGTCTCTCCGCAGGCATCCGTGTTCACTAATGGTGGGTTCTCATCTCCATTTTTGCTGTCTGTCGCCTTTACTTTTTGCCATTGCCATTGAGCCCTTAGCTATCTTGCTTCGTGAGGAGGTAAATTTTAAAGGTATCAAACGAGTAGATAGAGAGTATAAATTATCCTTATATGCTGATGATCTTTTACTTTTTATTTCTGACCCAGTGGTTTCTGTCCCTATTATTTTGAGCATTCTAAATCAGTTCAGTAAAATTTCAGGGTATAAAATTAACTTTCATAAGAGTGAGTTGTTCCCTGTAAATTCTTTGGCAAATAACCTTACACATTCACTTTCCCTTTTAGATGGGCAGCCGATGGATTTAAGTATTTGGGTATTTTTGTGACCAAATCTTTAACTGGAATGTATGTCTCCAATTTTGTACCCTTACTTAAAAATTGTAAATCTGACATGGAACGCTGGGCTAACCTCCCTTTTTCTCTTGCTGTGCGTATAAGCCTAATCAAGATGACTGTTCTTCCCAAATTTTTGTACTTATTTCAACATATTCCAATTTACCTTAAGAAAAAGTTTTTTTATGGATTTGGACAAACGTATCACTTCTTTTTTATGGGGAAATAGGCCAGCTCGAATTAAGAAAATGATTTTGCAGCTCCATAAAAATAAAGGCGGTCTCGCACTCCCAAATTTTTTACACTATTATTGGGCTTGCAATATCCAAAAAATCTTATATTGGAGGAACAATATAAATTCTGAACTCCCTTGTTGGGCTTACCTAGAACAGTCCTCAGCACGCCTCTCTCTGAACTCTGTTATATCCTCTCAATTACCTTTACCTGCCAATTTTAGTTCAAATTTAGTAGTATCCCACTCAGTTAAGATATGGACTCAATTTAGGAAGCACACTGGTTTGCACAGGTCTTCTATCCTTTCTCCGATATTTAAAAACCACTGTTTTGCACCATCCATTATGGATGAGGTGTTCCGAATATGGTTCGATAAAGGCATAAAGACCATTGATGATCTCTATGAGAGTGGTATTTTCTCATCCTTTAATGACCTTTCTAAGAGATTCGATCTACCTAATTCCCTCTTATTTCGTTTCTTTCAAGTCAGGCACTTTGTGCAAAAACTATTCCCTCATTTTCCAAATCATCCCCCTGAATCTCCATTGGATGACTTCTTAAAGCTTGAACCACACTCAAAACATTGTATTTCTGTCATTTATAATCTGATTCACAATATTAATTCAGGCTCTGTAAATCCGGCCAGAGGTGCTTGGGAAGAGAGTTTGGGATTCGAGTTATCTGATGAACATTGGGAGCGTATTCTTGAGCTCACTCACACCTCTTCTATAAGTGCAAGACATGGGCTTATACAATGTAAGATTCTACATAGGGTTTACTATACTAATGCTAGACTTGCTCAAATATACCCCTCTGTTAGCAATGCATGTAACAGGTGCAAGCAATCACCAGCAGATCTCATTCACATGTTGTGGGAATGCCCTAAATTATTTGATTACTGGACTAAAATATTTAAAACTTTGAAAGATGCTTTCGACATAGATATTGATACAGATCCACTTTTGGCCATTTTTGGTTTGGCAGTAGATGTTAACCTTTCAGTAAGGGTCCAAAAGGCTTTAGCCTTTACTACTTTACTAGGAAGACGTCTCACTCTTTTAAAGTGGAAGCACGTCTCACCCCCTTCCTTTGATACATGGCTAAAAGAAGTGTTTACTTGTATTAAATTGGAAAAAATTAGACTGTCACTCACTGGTTCTTTAAAGACCTTTGACAAAGTGTGGCGCCCCTTTTTAGATTATCTGCTGGCTAACTGTCTTGATACTTAAGCTGAGCATTAATATGTAAACATACTATTTTTTGTTTTTCTGTTAATTAATTTTATTTATTTATTTTTCACCTCTGTCTTTTTTTCTTTTTCTATATTTATGCGACTTAAGTGCGACTCGAGTCCAAGTCGCAGACTAGAGTTTCCATCTCTGCTGAGACAGAATACTCTCCTCTTTCTTTGTCCAGCTGTTTACCAGTTAGTTCAGTTAGAAGACAAAAAAATATATAAAAATCTAAACCTCGACCAAAAGTTTTCTATAATATTTAAATACATAACTAAATGCAAAACCTAATAACATTAATGATGGCATCCAGTGGTTCCACCAGCAGTTCTCATCTCTGGCCCTTGAGATCCACTTTCCTGAAAAGTTTATTACATTTTATTTTATTTATTTATTTCCATCAGATAGCATTAATCTGCCTCGGTGTACACTAAGTGCAAATAGCCCATCTTGTTGGCAAAGGCTATTTACACTTACTCCACCCACTAATGTGTGATTGAGTTAGTCAACACTAAAAAAAGACAATTGTTCAGCATCAGTGTCAGTGTCGTAGATGGTAAGGCGCATGCATTTTGACGCGGTCGACCCGAGTTCGAGACCGCCTTTTGCCAAACTTTTTTCTCCCTTTTCAAATCTCATATCGCATCAGAAAGGCATTTATTTTCAATAAAAATGAAGGAAATAATAAAAAAGTTGAAAATAAAGTATCGGGTAGGGTTAGGGTAGGTGTAGGGAGGGCTTTATTGTCCCAATAAGGTGGCATCCATTTAATAATTTGAATTAAAACTGTAATTTACACTCAATACGTTATTATTGCGTATTGTTTTATAATGTACTACAATACTGAGGTGCAGATAATTGCTATTTATTTGCAATAAGTAGTATAAATAGCAGAAAATCTTGCTATTTTAACATAGTGTAAATAGAATCTGTCGCTATTTACACTTAGTGCAAATAGCCGCTGCCGTATTTTAAATGCCTTTGCTCTGGTTTAACTTACATGCCGCATTAATTGAAAAATAGCATAAAATGTGTGTAGGTCACAATAACTACTGTTTGTTGGGTGAGAAATAATTGCAATAAACAGTATTGTTTACATTTAAAGATAATTTTTTTCCACTGACCATATAATGCTAATATTTCATTATCTACTATCATTGTTAGGCCAGTAGATGGAGGCAAAGGGACTGTCTTTATGAGTGAGTCATCATTAAATGGATAGTTTACCCAAAAATGAAAATTCTGTCATTAATCACTCACCCTCATGTTGTTTCAAACTCATAAGACCTTCGTTTATCTTCGGAACACAAATTAAGATATTTTTTTATGGAATCTAAGAGCTCTCTGACCCTCAATAGACAACGATGTAGCAAGGAGATCGGTAATGTGACATCAGGGGTTCAACTTTGTTTTACCAAGCTACGAGAATACTTTTTGTGTGCAAAAAAAAGGAAAAAAAGAAAGCCTTTATTCAAATTAGTCTCCTCCGCATCACCCTAGCACCATTTTGGAGAATATCCACTGAACGCAAACAGCGTATGCTCTTCTGTGTCAGCTGTGCCACACGGACACTTTGTTTTGGCTCAAATCAAAATGTCAGGGTTGAATCAGGCATGCAAGAAGACTTCACCCCTGCTGCCTAGCCAGGGCCAGTATAGCCTGTGATGTTGAAGAGGTTCTTTGGCCTGTCCCAGACCAACAACAGGATGCTGGGGCAGTGTAATTATTTTTGTACTGTACTATAAGTACATTAAATTAAGGAAAAAAACATGTGCACATGCATTTGAAAGTGCACACACACTGTGAACACACACCTGGAGCAGTGGGCAGGCAATGCTGCGGCGCCCGGGGAGCAGTTGGGGGTTTGGTGTCTTGCTCAAGGGTCTCACCTCAGTCGTGGTATTGAGGGTGGAGAGAGCACTGGACATACACTCCACCTACAATCCCTGCCGGACCAGAGACTCGAACCTGCGACCTTCAGGTTACAAGTCCGACTCTCTAACCATTAGGCCACGACTGCCCCCTCTTATTTCTAAGAGTGGAGTTAGATACAAAAGAAGTCCCACGGTGAAAGTAATGCAATTATTAACCTGGAATATACTGTCATTTCAAGCTTAATCATCATCCCTTTGGCCACCCTGCTCACAACTGCTATTCCTTTCTCTTTTTCTTGACAAGAACTGAGTTTATTTAGACACAGAACCATCTCTTTATGTCCACAACACAGACTTTTCAGGAGAGAGAGTAAAAAAGACACCGCAAGAGTCAGCTGCTACTGACCCGTCATGGCTTTAGCTGTTCATTTCATGGTCTGGTTTTATTTGGTTTAATGTGCTTTAGACCAGTCCAGTCTCTGTGAAACCAAACAAGACCAGTGGGAAAATCCTGAGCAGATTTAGTGGTTTCTTGTTATTTGCTGTGAGATTTAGTCGATCCGTGAGAGACAGAGTCTGAAAGTGTGTGAGAGCTGCAACTCTGATGCTAGTGCTATTCTAACATGTTTAGCATGTTGCTAACATCTAGAATATTACTAGTATGTTTAAAGCATGGTTTAACATGTTGTTTTATCTTGATTATATTGTTTTCAAAATCATTGGAAGCCAAGATCATAATCGAAAATATAATAATATGACTGTGTGTGTTTTATAGTGTGGATCATGGAGGAGAATCCAGAATTACAGCAGGACTACACAAATGTATGTACACACACACATAAACACACACGTTTGTTTTTGTGAATTGTGGGGACTTTCCATAGACTTCTATTACTTTTATACTGACCAAACAATATTTTATATCCCGTAAACCTAAACCTACCCCTTACAGAAAACCTGTTTGCATTCTTACACTTTCAGATAAACATTTACTATTTTTAATAATTTTTTTCCCTCGTGGGGACGACAGGCCGCTCTCCACAATGTCTCACTCACTCACTCACTCTCACACACACACACACACACTCACTCACTTTCACACACACCACCAAACAGGGAAAGGTGAGAAGCTTTTATAATGAGGAAAGACTCCGGGCCCAGGTGTCCTCCATCTGCACTCGGACTGCAGCCCCATCCCACTGAAACACAATAATAAACAAAACCACACAGCAGGCAGGTACGCAGGCCATCACAGCACACACACCACACACACAGACTCACACACACAGACTCACGACTCAAGTTTATGTTTAGATCTCCGACCTCTCTTTCTCAATCTCTCTCTGTGTGTGTGTGTGTGTGTGAGTGAGTGAGAGTGAGTGAGTGAGTGAGAGAGTGATGTGTGTGTGTGTGCGCGAGAGAGTGATGTGTGTGTGCGTGTGTGAGAGAGTGATGTATGTGTGTGTGTGTGCGCGCGAGTAATGTGTGTGTGTGTGTGTGTGCCAGAGTGATGTGTGTGTGTGTGTGTGTGTGCTAGAGTGATGTGTGTGTGTGTGTGCACGAGAGAGTGATGTGTGTGTGTGCACGAGAGAGTGATGTGTGTGTGTGTGTGTGTGTGCGAAAGTGATGTGTGTGTGTGTGCGTGACAGAGTGATGTGTGTGTGTTCGCGAGACAGTGATGTGTGTGCGAAAGAGTGGTGTGTGTGTGTGCGAGAGTGATGTGTGTGTGTGTGTGTGTGTGTGTGTGTGCGAGAGTGATGTGTGTGTGTGTGCGAAAGAGTGATGTGTGTGTGTGTGTGTGCGAGAGTGATGTGTGTGTGTGTGCGTGACAGAGTGATGTGTGTGTGTTCGCGAGACAGTGATGTGTGTGCGAAAGAGTGATGTGTGTGTGTGCGAAAGAGTGATGTGTGTGTGTGCGAGAGTGATGTGTGTGTGTGTGTGTGTGTGTGCGAGAGTGATGTGTGTGTGTGTGCGAGAGAGTGATGTGTGTGCGAAAGAGTGATGTGTGTGTGTGCGAGAGTGATGTGTGTGTGTGTGTGTGTGTGTGTGTGTGCGTGCGAGAGTGATGTGTGTGTGTGTGCGAAAGAGTGATGTGTGTGTGTGTGTGCGAGAGTGATGTGTGTGTGTGTGTTTGTGTGTGTGCGAGAGAGTGATGTGTGTGCGTGTGTGTGTGTGTGAGAGTGATGTGTGTCAAGTCAAGTCACCTTTATTTATATAGTGCTTTTAACAATACAAATTGTGACAAAGCAACTGCACAATATCAAAATGGGAAAATAGTGTCAATAATGTAAAATGACAAGATTAAACACTCAATTTTCAGTTAAAGGCATTTCATTATTGAATTCAGTGATGGCATCGTCCAGCTCAGTTCAGTTCAAAAAGTTTCTGTTCAATCAAGTCGACGATATTGCTGGAAATGAAGTGTCCCCAACTAAGCAAGCCAGAGGCGACAGCGGCAAGGAACAAAAACTCCATTGGTGACAGAACGGAGAAAAAAACCTTGGGAGAAACCAGGCTCAGTCGGGGGGCCATTTCTCCTCTGGCCAGACGACACAGCAGTTCAATTCCAACTGCTGCAAAGTCAGATTGGATGGCTCAACTGGTTCCCGAGGTCTTGTCCTGATGGCTGTCTAGGTGACGGGGTCCTCACTGGGGGTCTGTCTCTGGGGCTCATCTAGGTGTCCTGGTCTCCGCTGACGTTCAGGGCTGTAGAGGTCGTCTCTAGGTGCTGATCCACCATCTGATCTGGTGAATGCAGTGACCTCGGAATAAGAAAGAAACAGACTAATATTAGCGTAGATGTCAATCTTCTTACGATGTAACAAGTACATCATGTGTTATGGGAAGTGTTCCCGGTTCCGGTTGATCTAATTAATGCAGCCTAACAATCCTTTAACGGATTTGAATAATAGAAGTGTATTAGTGTGTTATGTGTACGCCAGGTTAAAGAGATGGGTCTTTAATCTAGATTTAAACTGACAGAGTGTGTCTGCCTCCCGAACAGTGTTTTGTAGATTGTTCTAGAGTTTGGGTGCTAAATAGGAAAAAGATCTGCCGTCCGCAGTTGATTTTGATATTCTAGGTATTATCAAATGGCCAGAGTTTTGAGAACGCAGCGGCCGTGAAGGATTATAATGCGATAAGAGCTCGCTCAAGTACTGAGGAGCTAAACCATTCAGGGCTTTATAAGTAATTAACAAGATTTTAAAATCTATACGATGTTTAGTAGGGAGCCAGTGCAGTGTTGACAGAACCGGGCTAATGTGCTCATACTTCTGGTTCTAGTAAGAACTCTAGCTGCTGCATTTTGAACCATCTGTAATTTGTTTATTAAGCGTGCAGAACAACCACCCAATAAAGCATTACAATAATCTAACCTTGAGGTCATTAACGCATGAATTAATATTTCTGCATTTGACATTGAGAGCATAGGTCTCAGTTTAGATATATTTTTAAGATGAAAAAATGCAGTTTTACAAATGCTAGAAACGTGGCTGTCAAAGGAGAGATTACTATTAAATAGCACACCTAGGTTCCTGACTGATGACGAAGAATTTACAGAGCAGCCATCAAGTGTTAGTGTTCTAGGTTATTACTTGTGGGGGTTTTAGGTCCGATAATTAACACCTCTGTTTTTTCAGAATTTAGCAGTAAGAAATTACTCGTCATCCAGTTTTTTATATCGACTATGCATTCCATAAGTTTCTCAATTTGGTGTGTTTCACCAGGCCATGAAGAAATATAGAGCTGAGTATCATCAGCATAACAGTGAAAGCTAACCCCGTGTTTCCTAATGATATTTCCCAAGGGTAACATATAAAGCGTGAAAAGTAACGGCCCTAGTACTGAGCCTTGAGGAACTCCATACTGCACTTGTGATCGATATGATACCTCTTCATTCACTGCTACGAATTGATGGCGGTCAGATAAGTACAATTTGAACCATGCTAATGCACTTCCACTAATGCCAACAAAGTTTTCTAGTCTATTCAAAAGAATGTTGTAATCGATAGTGTCGAACGCAGCCATAAGCTCCAGTAGAACTAATAGAGAGATACAACCACGATCAGATGATAAGAGCAGGTCATTTGTAACTCTAATGAGAACAGTCTCAGTACTATGATACGGAAAGCCGATTAATCACCAGAAGAGAAGGACGGCAGCTCGCGTAAGTGTTGTAATACATTTTCGCAGTTCTGTTGTTTAAATTATTTACTTGCTGCTAGGAAGGAATACTTCGTTTCCTACCTATTTCTATTGTGCATTTTCGTTGAGGTTTATGTGTTTGATTGCACTTACTGGTAATTAGAATAATTTGTGCCTCAGCTAAGAACGAGCCTGTGTGATTGTGCGAAGTGTTTAGTTTCGTATCCAGCAATTAGCAGTCCTTTTAAGGTTATTGGCTGTGCTGAGCAGAAGCCGGCCTCAGCGACTGTTAAAGTATTTAAACCGCTTGGTGGCTGTTATAAGTTGGGAAAGCCGATTAGTCACCAGAAGAGAAGGACGGCAGCTCGCGTAAGTGTTGTAATACTTTTTCGCAGTTCTGTTGTTTAAATTATTTACTTGCTGCTAGGAAGGAATACTTCGTTTCCTACCTATTTCTATTGTGCATTTTCGTTGAGGTTTATATGTTTGATTGCACTTACTGGTAATTAGAATAATTAGATAATTAGAGAATCTTCTTCTCTTTGGCACTCAACGGAGGCGGTCGCATTTTTTCTCGCTCCCCATCCTCGCCCTTTTTTCCCTCCCTGCCTGCTCTCTTGTCTCGTCTCGTGTAATACTTGAGAGACTCTCTCTGCATTGCTCTCCAAAACTGGAAAAATCATGGATTTGATCAACTGGTCTCTCAACGCAATTGACACCATCTTCTCGATGAGAAGCTCGGGTTCTGGGGAACCTAACTGCCCTGACGGAACGTTCTCCGCTGGCTACACGATGGACGCGTGGGACAGGTGGCGTGTCGTGTGTTTAGCGGCTCTTTCCGTGGAGGACATTGAAGATATCTACCTATTCGGAACCATGATAACAGGTCTTCTGCTGATGGGATTAGGCTTTGCCCTGGGTTATCGAAGAATTCAGAAAACGGGAACAGCTGTTCAAAGCCTCACAAGGCTGCCCGTCATGATTGAAGCAGTGGGAAGAGCGGTCAGCATTGAGACTGAGACTATTAACCGCAATATGGATTCTATCATGGAGAAGCTCACGGCTTTGCAAAGGAAAATTGACGGAGACCAGAACGGATAAAGAGAGTAGCCATGGAATTGGAATGCGGTTACTCGCCCTAAGACTAAACAAGCACAATCTTATCTTTTCCGGCTCCCCTCTACCAGCACTGGCCTTGGCCAAGGCCGCTGTTGGAAAATCAACCCTGAGAAGAGCACCGCAGGGAGACGCTCTCTGCGTTCCTCCCCAATTCTTCAGACACCTGCTGATTACACATACACACAAATACACACATACTGATTACAAACTATTACACATACACACACACATATGCATTCACTTCCCCAAACCCCCGATCCAACGCCTCCGTCGCTTTGAACCACCAGCCTGACAAGCGGGTCTGTGACTAGCGCCGGGATATGGCTGCCTGTCTGGATGGCTGATTGCCAGAGCTGGATTACCTCCCCTGTTGCAAAGTCGTGTCTCTATGGTGTATTATGTGCTTTTTGCTGAGGTGTTTTTCCTGTTCTCACACTGTACTCCCCAAGGAGTATAGTCTGGGGGTTATTTTTTTCCTCCTCTCTTTCCTCATGTTTGCTGTATTTTTCTTCAAAAATCAATGCATTTCACTGCTGATTGTACTCTGTATGATTGTGTATGTGACAAATAAACCTACTACTACTACTAATTTGCGCCTCAGCTAATAACGAGCCTGTGTGATTGTGCGAAGTGTTTAGTTTCGTATCCAGCAATTAGCAGTCCTTTTAAGGTTATTGGCTGTGCTGAGCAGAAGCCGGCCTCAGCTGTTTTCACTCTAGTCTCCTAGACTGTATTTATTTGATGTCAGAGCGCTGACGCGGAAGCGTCTGCGGAAGCGTTCAGCCGTCGTGCTCAGCCTCCTCGTGTGAAGACCAACGAGTGTAAAGACGGACGACTTTTCCTGCGCGACTTTAACCGAGCAACGACACCGAGCACACACTTAAGTATCATTTCTATCTTCCCTCACACACTCTCCTTCCCTATCCTCTATCCCTCCACCTCTATCATGTGTTTCCAAACCATTCCGGTTCCCGCTCAACCACGCTCTAAAAACACACGCAGATGGCAACGTAATCCTGCTAACCTGCGCCCTATCGCTACATCTTCTACTACACCTCTTTCTTTCTCTGTGGGTCTTTGGAATTGCCAGTCAGCTGTCAACAAAGCTGACTTCATTTCTGCTTTTTCCTTACAATCCACACTCAGCATCTTGGGCTTGACTGAGACCTGGATTCGTCCAGAAGACTCAGCTACCCCGGCTGCTCTCTCTCACAATTTCTCTTTCTCTCACACCCCAAGGCAAGTTGGCCGGGGTGGGGGCACTGGTCTGCTCATTTCAAACAATTGGAAATACTCAACCCACTCTCCCCTAGGCAATCACAACTCATTTGAATCTCATGCGATTACTGTAACAGCTCCTATAAGACTCCAGATAGTAGTAATCTACCGTCCCCCTGGCCAAATTCTAGCCGCCTTCCTAGAGGAGCTGGACGGCCTGCTGTCCTCTTTCATGGAGGATGGCACTCCACTCTTAGTCTTTGGAGATTTCAACATTCACCTAGACAGGCCTTATGCTACAGACTTCCATTCACTCCTAGCTTCATTTGATCTCAAACGCCTTACCACTACTAGCACGCACAAATCAGGCAACCAACTTGATTTAATTTACACACGCAACTGTACTACAGATAACATTCTGGTACAACCACTACATATCTCTGACCATTTCTTCATTACATTTACCTTACATTTTGCTACCCGGGTGCCACCATCTCCCTTACCGGTTACGTTCAGACGTAACCTACGCTCCCTTTCCCCTTCCCTTCTTTCCTCTGTAGTATCCTCCTCTCTTCCCTCACCTACCCATTTCTCATCTCTGGATGTAAATGCAGCTACTGACACTTTATGCTCTACCTTAACTTCTTGTCTAGACGACATTTGTCCTCTCTCCTCCAGGCCAGCACGGGCTGCCCCTTCTAACCCCTGGTTATCCGATGTTCTTCTTGAGCATCGGACCAAACTCAGAGCGGCAGAGAGAAAATGGCGCAAATCAAACGATCCGTCGGACCTGACTAGGTATCAGTCTTTGCTTTCATCTTTCTCTACTGAAGTCCAAACTGCCAAATCCTCACATTTCCACAACAAGATCAACAGCGCTCCAGACATGCGTAATCTCTTCAGAACATTTAATTCTCTCCTCTGTCCCCCTCCACCGCCGCCCACCACTTCTATAACAGCTGACGACTTTGCCACTTTTTTCACAGACAAAACTAGAACAATCGGTAACCAGTTCTCACCTCCACACACACAGGACCTCCAACCAACCACATCCACTGCTCAAACTCCCATCTTCTCCTTCGAGGCGGAAGTATCAAAACTTCTCCTCTCCAGCCATCCTACAACATGTCCTCTTGACCCAATCTCCTCTCACCTTCTCCAAGCAATCTCTCCCACACTCTTACCGGCACTCACACACATTATCAACACATCTCTCCGCACAGGCATCTTCCCCACAGCGTTCAAGCAGGCTCGGGTAACCCCACTGCTCAAAAAACCTACATTAAACACTTCTCTTTTAGAAAACTACAGACCTGTCTCTCTCCTTCCATTCGTAGCGAAAACACTCGAACGAGTTGTCTTCAACCAGCTCTCACTGTTTCTTTCACAGTACAACAAACTGGATGCTAAACAGTCAGGTTCCAGGAGTGGCCATTCAACAGAGACTGCGCTACTCTCAGTCACTGAAGCCCTGCGAATTGCAAAGGCCGATTCCAAATCATCAGTCCTCATTCTGCTGGATCTTTCTGCTGCTTTTGACACTGTCAATCATCAGATCCTCCTGTCCACCCTCTCATCGCTGGGCATCACTGGGATTCCACTTCGCTGGTTTGAATCCTATCTCACCAGTAGGTCTTTCAGGGTGGCCTGGGGAGGGGAGGTATCCAAAGCACATCAACTGGTCACTGGGGTTCCTCAGGGATCGGTTCTTGGACCCCTCCTCTTCTCCACATACACTACATCACCGGGACCCATCATACAGGCACATGGCTTCTCCTACCATTGCTATGCCGATGACACACAGCTCTATCTCTCTTTTCAACCAGATGATCCAACGGTAGCTGTACAGTTCTCAGGCTGCCTGGCGGACATCTCGGCATGGATGAAAGAGCATCACCTACAGCTCAACCTGGCAAAGACTGAGTTTCTTGTCGTCCCTGCCACTCCGACTCTACAGCATGACTTCTCGATTCAGTTAGGCACATTAATAATTACCCCATCAACTTCAGTCAGAAATCTTGGTGTAATCGTTGATGACCAGCTGACCTTCAAAGAGCACATTGCAAAGACTGCTCGATCTTGCAGGTTTGCGCTACACAACATCAGAAAGATCAGGCCCTTTCTGACAGAGCATGCTGCACAACTTCTTGTCCAGGCCCTTGTCGTTTCTAGGCTGGACTACTGCAATGCTCTTCTGGCTGGACTTCCATCAAACACAATCAAACCTCTACAAATGATTCAGAATGCAGCAGCACGACTGGTCTTCAACGAGCCCAAAAGAACCCATGTTACACCTCTCTTCATCTCATTGCACTGGCTACCAGTGGCAGCTCGCATCAAGTTCAAGACACTGATGCTTGCATACAGAACGACCACAGGCTCAGCACCCTCCTACTTCCACTCACTATTACAAATCTACATCCCCTCCAGAAGTCTGAGATCTGCTAGTGAGCGACGCCTTGTGGTACCATCACAGAGAGGCTCAAAATCACTCTCCAGAACATTCTCGTTCACCATTCCTGGATGGTGGAATAATCTTCCCACCCCTATCCGGAATGCTGGATCCCTGTCAATCTTCAAGCAACAACTGAAAACTCATCTCTTTCGGCACTACTTGACTTCATCCTAAACTTGTTCTAAAAAAAAACAAAAAAACAAAAAAAAAAAACCTTTCCCTTTATCTTTCTCTCCTTTCCCTTGCTAGCTTGTACTTATTTGAACAATGACTGAGACTTGGTGTTACGAGCACTTCCTCTGTCTGATTGCCTCTTCAAGATGAATCGCTTTCTGTATTCCCCAATTGTAAGTCGCTTTGGATAAAAGCGTCTGCCAAATGACTAAATGTAAATGTAAATGTCTAAATCCTGACTGGAAATCCTCACAGATATCATTTTTCTCTAAGAAGGAATATAATTGTGAGGATACAACCTTTTCTAATATCTTTGACAGAAAAGGGAGATTCGAGATCGGTCTGTAATTAACTAGATCTCTGGGGTCAAGCTGTGTTTTTTTAATGAGAGGCTTAATAACAGCCAATTTAAAGTTTTTGGGGACATATCCTAATGACAATGACGAATTAATAATAGCCAAAAGAGGATCTATGACTTCTGGAAGCACCTCTTTTAGTAGTTTAGATGGAATAAGGTCTAACATACATGTTGTTGGTTTAGATGATTTAACAAGTTTATACAATTCTTCCTCTCCTATAGTAGAGAATGAGTGGAATTGTTCCTCAGGGGATCTATAGTACACTATTTGATGTGATAATATAGCTGACGGCTGCATGGTTACAATTTGATCTCTAATAGTATCAATTTTGGAAGTAAAATAGTTCATAAAGTCATTACTGCTGTGCTGTTGGGAAATGTCAACACCTGTTGATGCTTTATTTTTTGTTCATTTTGCCACTGTATTGAATAAATACCTGGGGTTATGTTTGATTTGTTCTAAAAGAGACGAAAAGTAATCAGATCTAGCAGTTTTTAAAGCTTTTCTGTAGGATAGGGTACTTTCCCGCCAAGCTAAACGAAATACCTCTAGTTTTGTTTTCCTCCAACTGCGCTCCATTTTCCGGGCTGCTCTCTTTAGAGTGCGAGTGTGCTCATTATACCACGGTGTTGGACTCTTTTCCTTAATCTTCCTTAAGCGTAAAGGAGCAATTGTATCTAAAGTGCTAGAAAAGAGAGAGTTCATAGTTTCTGTTACATCATCAAGTTGTTCTGAGCTGTTGGATATGCTGAAGAATTGAGATAAATCAGGAAGATTACTTACAAAGCAGTCTTTTGTGGTAGAAGTGATGGTTCTACCATACTTGTAACAAGGAGTAGAATTTACAGTTTTAGCTATATGGAGTTTACACAAGACTAGATAATGATCTGATATATCATCGCTTTGCTGCAGAATTTCAACACCATTAACATCAATTCCATGTGACAGTATTAAATCTAGAGTATGATTTCGACTATGAGTAGGTCCTGAAACGTGTTGTCTAACCCCAATAGAGTTCAGAATGTCTATGAATGCTGATCCTAATGCATCTTTTTCATTATCAACATGGATATTAAAATCACCCACAATTAGGACTCTATCTGCAGCCAGCACTAACTCTGATAGAAAATCAGCAAATTCTTTAATAAAGTCTGTATGGTGCCCTGGTGGCCTGTATACAGTAGCCAGTACAAACATCACGGGGGATTTATCATTAATACTTTTTTCTCTAGATAATTTTATATGAAGCACCATTACTTCAAAGGAGTTATACTTAAAGCCTGTCTTCTGAGAAATACTGAGAATATTGTTATAAATTGTAGCAACACCCCCCCCTTTGCCTTTTGGACGTGGCTCATTTTTGTAACAGTAATCTTGGGGGGTAGACTCGTTTAAAATAATGTATTCATCTGGTTTTAGCCATGTTTCTGTCAAACAGAGCAAATCTAGTTTATGATCATTAATCAAATCATTTACAAAAAGTGCTTTTGTAGAAAGGGACCTGATATTCAGTAAGCCAAGTTTTATCAATTATTTCTGTGTATTGTAAACATTTTTTATTTGTTGAACATCAATTAAATGGTTACTCATAAATTGGTTTTGACGTTTTCTGTATTTTCTAGTTCGGGGAACAGACACAGTCTCTATAGTGTGATATCTAGGTGAAGGAGTCTCTATGTGCTGAGAATTAACTGACTTCTGTGACGTGAGGCGGCTAGCAGACGGTCGGTTTAGCCAGTCTGTCTGCTTCCTGACCTGGGCTCCAGTTAGTCAAGTATGAACTCTAAGACTATGTGCCATATTTCTAGAGAGAAGAGCGGCACCACCCAGGAGGGATGAACACCATCTCTTTTCAACAGGTCAGGTCTGCCCCAAAAACTCGTCCAATTGTCTATAAAACCTATGTTGTTTTGCGGGCACCACTTAGACATCCAGTCATTTAATGATGACAGTCTGCTATGAATCTCATCACCCCGTAAGCAGGGAGGGGGCCAGAGCATATTACAGTGTCTGACATCGTACTTGCATGTTCACACACCTCTTTAACATTATTTTTAGTGATCTCCGACTGGCGAAGTCGAACATCATTAGCGCCTGCGTAGATAACAATCTTACTGAATTTACGTTTAGCATTAGCCAGCACTTTTAAATTTGCCAAGATGTCAGGCGCTCTGGCTCCCGGTAAACAATGGACTATGGTGGCTGGTGTCTCTATTTTCACGTTCCGTACAATAGAATCGCCAATAACTAGAGCACTTTCACCAGGTTTCTCAGTGGGTGCGTCACTGAGTGGGGAGAACCTGTTTGATGTTCTGATCGGAACGGAAAGAGCGGTGTTTTGACCCGCGACTATGCTGCCTCACAGTCACCCAGTTGCCCTGCTGCACAGGCGCTAATGCCGGAACCGAACAATGTACAGGAGTCCCTGAGCTAGTCACATCCAAAGCAGTATCTAGAGCCCTCACATTCTTACTGTCCTCAACTAAAGTTTGGATGCGTGTCTCTAGTTCTAAAACCTTCTCTGTCAGCCTAACTATTTCCCTGCATTTATCACATGTGAATCCCTCATCGCCGACAGAGATAGATAAACTGTACATGTGGCAAACTGTGCAAATAAATATAGGTAGGAATAAGATAAAAAAAAATAATAATAATAAGTAAAAACAAAGAAATAAAATAAGGAGTAAAATGTGCAATGAACTAAAATGTGCAATACAGTCTACTGTGGATTTAATAAATATTAATATAACCAGGGATGTGCAAGAGGAATGTGCAAACAGGTTGTACCGGGTATGTACACATAGCAGCAATGCGGAAGATGGAGAATGATGGGTGTTACAGTTAATTAAATGAGTCCTGTAGATGTTATGAGACTGAGTTTAGGAGCCTGATGACCTGAGGGTAGAAGCTCCTCCTCAGTCTCTCAGTTTTTGCCAACACGCTTCTGAAGCGCTTGCCCGATGGCAGTGTGATGAAAAGACGGTTACCGGGGTGATTTGAGTCCTTGATTATTTTTGCAGCTCTGCTTTTGCAGCGTTTGAGGTAGATGTCCTGCAGGGAGGGGAGGGCAGACCCAGAGATGCGCTCAGCTAAGCGCACGACTCTCTGCAGAGCTTTGCAGTCCTGATTTGTGGCGTTACTGTACCACACTGAGATGCACTGAGTCAATACACTTTCTATGGCCCCTGAATAGAAAGTTTTCAGGATTGCTGGTGAGACCCTGAATTTCCTCAGCTGTCGCAGATGGTACAGTCTTTGCCTGGCTTTCTTGACCTGTGTTTGAATGTGTGCAGTCCAAGTCAGGTCCTCGGAGATGTTTACACCGAGGTACTTGAAGCTGCTCACCCTCTCCACAGGGGTCCCGCTGATCATAAGAGGAGTGTAGGGCCGCTGCTGTCTCTTCCTGAAGTCTACAATCAGCTCTTTAGTTTTGCTCACGTTCAGAGAGAGACAGTTGTCCTGGCACCATGATGTTAGTCTCTCTACCTCACCCAAGTATGCGGTCTCATCATTGTTGGAAATGAGGCCCAGAACCACAGTATCATCAGCAAATTTAACAATAGAAGTGGAGCTGTGAGAGGACACACAGTCGTGTGTGTAGAGAGAGTAGAGCAGGGGACTCAGAACGCAGCCCTGCGGGGCTCCTACGTTCAGGGTGATGGAGTTGGAGGTGAACTGGCCCATTTTCACCACTTGTGGTCTGCCGGTGAGGAAGTCTTGGATCCAGTCACAGAGTGTAGTGTTTAGGCCGAGGTCTGAGAGTTTGACAGCTAGCTTGGAGGGGACTATAGTATTGAAAGCTGAGCTATAGTCAATGAATAGCAGTCTGACATAGTTGCCATTTTTGCTGTCAATATGAGTGAGGGAGGAGTGCAGTACCTGAGAGATGGCATCATCAGTAGACCTATTTGGGCGATAGGCAAACTGAAGAGGGTCCAAGGTAGCAGGGATGGAGGAGCATATGTGTTTCTTTAAAAGTCTCTCAAAAACCTTCATGACTCTTGATGTGAGGGCAACTGGACGATAGTCATTCAGGCAAGAGGGTTTACTGTTCTTAGGCACAGGGATGATGACAGATTTCTTAAATGAGGTGGGAATCACAGAGGTAGCAAGGGATTAAAGATGGAAGTAAACAAACCAGCAAGCTGATCGGCGCATGATCTCAGGACGCGGCCGGTAATCCCATCAGGTCCGGCAGCTTTCCTGATGCTTACTCTCCTTAATTCTCTCCGAACCTCGTCCTCCGACATGGTGATAATATGATCAACATCGCTGCTCTGTCTGCTGCTTCCTGACTCGCTGATCGGCAGATTCGCACCACCGTTGCGTTCGAAGCGGCCGTAGAAGGTGTTTAGCTCTTCGGCCAGCAATGGATCTGCACTCACCTCGGCAGAGGAGTTATTTCCAGAGGAACAGATGGTCTTCAGTCCCTGCCACATGCGTCGAGAGTCATTGAGCTGAAAATGTGACTCAATTCTCTCTCTGTATCGGAGTTTAGCAGCTCTAATTGCCCGTCGGAGAGCATAACATGATGCTTTGGACTCGCTCATGTTTCCTGACAAAAGACCGGCGTTGTATGCGGCAGTGCTTTGGTTAACCGCAGCACGGATTGTTCTGTCCACCCAAGGTTTCTAATTAGAGAATGTCCTTATTGTTACCGTTTCAGTGGCTTGGTCGGTTAGCATGTAAACAAAGCTTAATGCTACATCTGTGAACTCGCTGACGTCAGCTGAACTCGCCCGGAACATGTCCCAGTCGACGTCATCAAGAGACGCCTGTAGCATAGCTTCAGAGTGGGAGGACCAGCGCGTCACTTCCCTCACCCCGGGGATTCCTGAACGATCCTTTGTTTATATTCCGGTGTGAGGAAAATGGCCGCGTGGTCCGATTTACCAAAAGCCGGCAGGGTCCGAGCTTTATAGGCATTCTTGAACTGAGTGTAGCAGTGATCCAGTGTATTCGGTCCTCTAGTTGGACAGGATACATGCTGATGGAAGTTCGGCATGACCTTCCTGAGGTTGGCTTTGTTAAAGTCCCCTGCGATGATAGAGGCAGCGTCAGGGTGTTTGTTGATGTAGCCGCTGAGCTCTTCGTAGAGTTTGGACAAAGCCAAGCTCGTGTCTGCCTGAGGTGGAATGTAGACGGCAGTAGCGATGACCGCGGAGAACTCGCGGGGTAAATAGAATGGGCGGCAGATAATGGAGAGATGTTCCAGATGAGGCGAGCAGGAACGCGACAGAATGGAGATATTCCTGGGGTCGCACCATTTCTTGTTAATCATGAAACACACTCCACCACCCTTGATTTTTCCGGCCTCGGCTGTTCTGTCCATCCGTAAAACAGAAAAGTTATCAGACGGTGTTACAGCGGTGTCCGGGACCGAGGGAGTGAGCCATGTT
>JAPDDO010000489.1:0-7500 GCA_027422415.1 Schizothorax lantsangensis
TTCAAATTGTTTAGTTTGCTGTATAATTGCTCATGTGGGCAATATTTAGCTTTTTTTTTTTGTCATGTATTGTTTTTGTAAACGGCTATTTGCAGCGTTTTCTTTCATGCACAGTATGTAACTGATCAGGTTGATGGTTTTGTAAGAATTATCACATTTTGTGTTACTCTGAGATTAGAAAATGACATACAATTAAGCAATATCACATCAGGAAGAGTGTGTTCCCCGAATATCAGCTCCATTGAAAATCTTTATTGAACTGTAGTATAATCAATATAACAAGAAGGAAAATTTGAGTGAGTTTAATATTGTAACTATTTCTCATTTTGCTCTATTTTGATGAAGAGTCCCAACAAAGCCACAGCAGCTTTCATATTGAATGATTCACTTTATTCCTCACTGAATGAATCTGCCGTTTGAATGAATGATTTAATGTCTTACTCTAAAGATCCTCGCCGCCACCTGCTGGCTGTTTTACTTTCATATTGTTGCTGTATTGTAACTTTATATATTTAAAACATTAATATGATAGTGTTATGCAATTATATATGTAGCTTGTTGCATATTGTGTTTATGTAAATAAACACAATATACATCTGAATCTTATGCAAATTAATCATTGTGTATATCAAATCCACCTGGCCTCTGTAACTGTCTCCTCTGTAACACTATCGCTTTCATTGATCAGTAGTCAAATCTAGCCTAGTCAATGCAAAAACATTACATTCATTCATTCATAATTAATTTACCAATTTACTCATTTAACGTTAACGGATCGCCAGGCAGGCGTACAGCAGTGACAGACAGACACATATAACAGTGTCCTGTACGGAAATATGTTTCCCAGCTGACAGTAATCCATTTTCACCTGTACAAGTGAACAGTACACTGAGCATCGGCAGCTAATGAGGGCACTGGAGTGACGTCACCGCCCCTCTTCGACTGATTGGCTGAGGAGGAGCTGTCAATCAAGAACTAGTGGACCAATGAAGACGCTTGAGCCCGCGCTGATTTACATGAAACTCTAACCGCAACATTTGGGAAAGCAAGCGCAGAACATGGAAACAAGCATGAAGGGAAAAACAGCATAAGCATACAAAAAATAAAAATATGAGCAGAAAATTTATGAGAGCAGAAAAAACTGAGAAATATAACCAAGGAAAACATGATTTTGAGCTAAAGTCAGATAATTTTGCATTAATATTTCAATTTTGTGCAATATGATTTTAAATGTGTTTAAAGTTTTGATTCATGCTTATTAGTTTTAAAAATGCGTTATTCATTTTTTATTTACGCTTATTATTTTTCGATCCGTGACCATTGCTTGCTATTCTGAAAACTTTGCTTTCATTTTTAATCTTGTTGAGCAATATATTTTTACTTGCGTTTTTAAATTTTGTTTCATGATTGTTATTTTTTTATACATGACTGCAATACTTTTGGCGGGAAAATGATCCCATACGTTCGACTTGAAGCGGCGCTGCGCAGAATGACATCAAAGTACCGCGGGAGGCAACAAGAGAGCAGATGGATCCTATGCTTTCGAATAGCTCTCGCGGCACTTTGATGTCATACACTGGTCATTCTGCGCAGCGCCGCTTCAAGTCGAACACACCCATCAACAGACGGGGGAAAGGAAACTAACTGTCATGTGATGTGATGCATTTCCACGGAAGCGAAACTATGGCCTCAGGACCATAATAAGCACAAGACTGTCATGGATACCTCTAACATAAATATATCCATGAATCACCTGGGTGTGTTTATAAAACGGTATGACATGCAGTAGTTTTACAGAGAGATGTGAAGCCACAAATTAATTTGTTTAATGGACGCATTACTCTTCTCTCTCTCTTTTTTTTTTTTGCCAGTTTTGCAAGAACATGCAGATTTCACGAGTTTCTTGCAAGACATAAAATGACAGCACATTTGGTTAAGTGAGTAAATCAGTGAACTGTGAAAGTGAAACCGATAAAACAGCGCACATAAGACAGCAGAGAGGAAAGGGTTAACATAAATGCTGAAGGACCGGCCATTTAAACATGTACAAAGTGAACGGCAGTACTTACATTTGATCGCCTATAGCTCTGGTCAGCTCGGACTAATCCAAGAAACACTAGCATACATTTCAAGGGAAGGGTCCACTCTTCAAAATGCATCCCACTTTTTAATCCAAAACAACGAAAAAATAGGGGAATAAACGAAAGATCCTCCTTTTTTTACATGACCGATTCGAGTTATAGTTATCGATAGCGTCCATTTTCCAAGAAATATCGATTCTAATTCGTATTCCAGCTTTGAAACGCCATGTATTTCCAGCAGAATAGACTCTTCCGAGTAAAAAGAGCCCTTCCTCGTCTCTCTCCTTCAATCACAGGCGATGTTATAACCCGGAACAGACAGGGAGTCAGTGAATTGGGGTGTTTGAAGCCAGCCGAGGCCTATCCAGCAAAGTTTTGATTGATGGAAGTGTTAGCCAATCACAAGGACGTTTACAATGATTGACAGTTTGCACAGATTGCGTAAGCATGTTTACAGAATAGCTGTTTTAGATTCTAAAAATGACAACGGAGAGGGATAATATGAGGGGGCTACATGAGTTATGTACGTGTGTGTGTGTGTGTGTGTGTAAGCATGTAAACAGTGTTGCAAGTTTGATTTGTTTTGCTTACTCTGCTTACTTTCTCTCTCCCTTTCCTGTCTTGAGATATATATTGTGTATCACCATTCAGTGCATTAAAAAGAGACGCTCTCTGGTGAATGTTGTGTGTTTTATACATGCCTCTAATGACCGAGAACAGTGCAGTCTTTTCAAATACCTCCCTGTTGAATTTGGACATGAGGGAATTTTTTAAAACCCTAAAATAATACAGATTGAGGTGGTTAACAATTGTGGACAAAGTTTGATATTTCAAAATTACCAGTAAAGGATTTATTTTAGTTTTGTAAGCTTTACCTGTCTAGCATGCTGATATTCTACAATGCTTAATAGTGTGTCTGTATTGTACTGTACATTATGCTCAGTTAGGTGTTTGAATAAATGTTGTCTTTCATTGAACATGTAGAGAACACTTTGTCTAAAGTGAATTCTAAGTTCATGACTCCTGCTTTTCATTTTACATACAGGCCCACTGGTCTCTTGACAGACTACTTGTGTTTCCGACCGTAGAAAACATGTTATGAGCAGTGCAGGACTCAAAGCCAAACTCTTTAATACTGTGTGTGATGAACACAGGAAGACATTTTTCCACAGTTTGTATGAGCGATATATGTCACATGTATGGCATGTTTACATTTTAAGGTGACAAAGTGATTAACAGGTGTTTATTAAAAGTGAACCATGCTGTGGGATCTTTCTTACTGACTCATAGCTTCTTTTTCTAGTTTCCATACTGTCTTTTTTCTGAAAGTCCTGTGACAATCACTCAGCAGCCACAACTTTTCATGACTGACATAAGCAGAGCATGATACTGTGATGATGAATAATTACATATATGGCTAATATTGCAAAAGACATTATACATCACTAACCTCATAATCATTTGGCATCTTACATAAATATGATACCTCTCTCACAAACATTAATTAGAATAGGAAAACCAATATTTACTTTATTGCAGACTTCTTGAATAAAAATATGACACAAAAGTCTGTCAGTTTCATAAATAATGAGTGTGGGACTCTTTATATATATAACATTGAATTATGCCAGTTATCTTAATTTCAGTGGTAACAAACTCTCTAACATTTGGATTCAGCCTTTCTGAAGATTTTAGATGACCCTAACACCTGTGAAGAGAGAACAACCCCTGCAAAAAACGTATGATCCCAACTCTAAATCAACATGCAAAACTGCTAAATTATCCTTATATTGTAATCATTATGATCACAATATGTAAATCATTGCCTAAACGTGTTTGTGCTTAACTGAATGATGTTAACTACCCAGATCCAGCCCGTTTCCAGTCCAGATGGTGGATCAGCACCTAGAGAAGACCACAACATCTCTGAATGTCAGTGGAGACCACCCTACAGACAGATCCCTGCGAAGACCTCTTCACCTCGACAGCCATCAGCACAACTGACCTGAGCTGGACGATAACATCACTGAATCAGAAAAGCGCTGTAATAGCTCTGTTTGAAATTACAATCATTAAAATAAACTACAACTTAAGATTTAAAAGATGTTTTATTCATTTCATACTCACTGAGAGCCTTTGATAGCAGCATTTCTTCATCAGTCACTCTTCACTGGATAAACACACGTATCTCGTCTGTCCCTGTAACATCCAGACAAGATTCAGTCACGTGATTTATCTGATCAATAATAGATTTATTTACATGTTGAGGTAGTTGCTGATGTGTTCACTGGCTTTTTATCCAGCACAAATGTTCCTCAATTTATCGACAATACTAATGGACAAATGAAATAGATAACTTATATTTAGTTATTCCATGTAGAATTGTTTATTTAAATTACTTACATTCATGTAAAGCAGTGTTGACAGCAGTGAATTCTACATAACAGCACACATAACGTTACATCTCTCACTCAGATGTGTGTTCATGTTGTGATGTGCTCATCTGTAATTCTGTCCTGTCTCATGTTAAATAAAACATTTAGTAATCGTCTTTAAGATGAATATGGTTTATGTAAATGCACTTTGGAGACGTGCACGTGTTTACTGGAGCTCCACTGTTCACTATACATAATAAAACGTGTTTTTACAGCAAAATCACAAATATACTGTAACGTTACTGTCTAGCTATACAGTAGAGAAGTAGGCGGTTTCGGACGCAGCCTCTGAGCCCTGATTCGTCCGTCGCCTGTCAATCATAACTGCGTCTCATGTTCCGCCCCTTCTGTTCCTGTCACTCACTTCCTGTTCTCTTCCGTGTTGATATCTGACCACAGCAACACAGACAAACCTCTCCACCCACGAAATATCCCAATAATAAACACACCATTACGATATGATATGGTTTGTATGTGATTTTCTTGAGATTTGGGGTATTTTGATGATCATAATGAATATATACATATGAAATGCTAATTTGTGCATTGATATAAAAGGCTATAAATAGCTTATTTTAACAACAGTAAACAACCAAATTCACATGTGATCGCAAAAGCAAGATATTACAAACACTTGATGGTGGTTTAAAGTGAGTTTTGAGTAAAACTGTACTAATAATCTCATAAATTGTCTTATGTAGCATGATGCTAATGTTAGCTCTAATGCAGAACAGCTGCAGTTCTTCTTCGTGATGCATTTTGTCATAATAATTCACGCAAGGTCACAAGAAAATGTGGTGTTGTATTTTTTTAGAAAGACTTCTGATAATAGTTGGGTAAATGTTTACTGAGATTGAAGCGATGTGATTTAGTAAACCTTGAAATGCCAGAATAAAGGCTAATAATGGCTGAATAAAACAAAGTTCAAGCTCAAGTTGAGCTTTATTGTCATTCCGCTACATGTGGGGACATACAGTGGAACGAAATATCGTGCCTCACAGGACCACGGTGCTACATAAATACAGACATACAACAATGAAGGAAAACACTATAAACCTATACACAACTAACCTACTGACAGATGTTGACTAAGTATACTCTATGTAAATGTTTACCCTATACAACTAAAGATAAAGATAAAAAATACAAACTATACAAACTGTTTACCCTATACAACTAAAGATAAAGATAGAAAATACAAACTATACAAACTGTTTACCCTATACAACTAAAGATAAAGATAGAAAATACAAACTATACAAACTATGCGAATGCTTCACATAAATACTGTACATGTGCAGAGAGAGTCAAGCAGCTGGCTGAGGAACAGTACAAGATGATTTGTGGTAGTGAGCATGTAAACATACATATATTGCGGAGTCTTTTGTGGGATTGTGTACACACAGCAGTGTTAGGAAAGTGTCTAGTGCATAGAGGTGAGTGTGTTACTACAGGTGGTTTGTACAGGCCCACTCACCTGTGTGTAGCACACTTGAATTGCACAAAAAAAGTTCACAGTTTTTTTCTTTGATGTGGTAAGGTGGGGGGGGGGGGGTGATCTGAGTTCAGGGCTCTCACAGCCTGGGGGAAAAAGCTGTTGAGCAGTCTGGCGGAGCGGGCTCTGATGCTCCGGTACCTTCTTCCTGATGGTAGGAGCTGGAAGAGACTGTGGGAGGGGTGGGTGGGGTCCTTCACGATGCTGTTGGTTTTGCTGGAGCATCGTGCAAGGAAAATGTCCAGGATGGATGAGAGAGGGGCAAAAGAATAATGATAAAGGAATAATGAGGATCATGTCTCATACCTGGCGGAGATGTGAAAGTTTTGTCAGGTAATAACAATAGAGACATGAATGTGAAGGTTTGCTGAGCCAGACATGAGGAGACAGCTCACAGGAGAGCTTATAGGGTCATAAATCAATTTTATTAGCCTTCTCTAAAAACACACATGACATAGTCTTAGAAAATGTTTCATAAAATTCACAGTTTTAGAGATTATGTTCTGAAATTTAAAATGAAGCATTAGTAGACTTGTGACTTTAGCTTCATTGTGTTTCTAAAATCATATCCTACAAGCAACATATTTCTTTACACATTTAAAATATGTTTTTAATATTTTTATTTTTGTTTTCATGTTTGAGCTTATATATCTTTATTATCATAACAGTCTGAGTAATTCTGACTCTTGAACAGTAAACTTTGAAGCGTCAGCTTTGTGAACATATGTTGATTATGTATCTAGTCAGAAAGACTCATGAGCAGGAACCTTTTTTATTTTGGGTTTGTCATTTGTGTCTCAATGCTGAGAATGGGGGGGGGGACAGCTAAGGGGTGTATTAAAGTTATACACACTCCTGAACAAAATCTTAAGACTGGGGGAAACATTACAAGTATTTGTATTTCACGCTGGTGAATCGTAACCAGGTTGTAAATACTGCTTCAAAATACCAAAAGAAGAAACAGGAGCAAGAGACAAAGAATAGAGAATAGGTAATTTATTGAAAACTGCATTTAAACTCAAACAGGCTGTTCATCAGCTGAGCAAAAGTTTAAGACCATAGCCTTAAAAAGTTCAAATCTGCACAAAAATATGTCTTTCATCTCACTGTCCTTCAGGCAGTCACACTGTCATGACCTCCTGATGGCTGATGCTGACTGCAGCCCAATAAGGAAGACTATATTTTACATAATTATGATACCTGCATGTAACGTGCATCAAAAGATAAAAATAAAATGTTCTTTCTCTGTCACAAACAATATAATATCAATATTCACCATTGCATTGCTTGTTATTCCAGCTTCACTCCTCGTTGTAGCTGTCCTTGCTCTGGTCACACAAACCACGAGGGAAGCAGGTTCAATAACTCTCAAAAAGGCCATAAATGGTTCTACATCTCAAATCTAGATTGGGTGTAAGACATGTTTTCAGAAAATACACACCACACAATGTAATAATGATGCAAATTAGTTTGTCTACACTGAACCTGA
>JAPDDO010000489.1:12500-113870 GCA_027422415.1 Schizothorax lantsangensis
AGAAGCAAACACAAATTTAGATCACATTCACTGCTGACCATGCTTTTCCACTTGGCCTCCATCACATCTGCATCTCCATCAGGAGTGAAAGCTGCAGTCTAGTAGAGGTGTTAATAACAGCTGACCTTCACTGCTTCAGATCTTCACACTCCCAGCTTACAAAGCCTTATAAACACACCACATGACAAACAATTACCAATTAGCTGTGCAAACAATGTCACTAAGCTGTCACTAGACTTGGTGATTATAATATTAGCAAACTGAGGTTAACTTACCAGCTATGCCTTCTCATATGGTAACGTTTTTACACGGTTTTTAAAAATATAACGTTTTTGCAAATGCTTACAAGCTAGCTGCGGTGCTTTACAACAACTTATATACATCAGAGTCTCACTCGCTTCATGCTTCGGTGTCCCATGCTGAACTGCATCATATCGCCGGGATGATAATCTTCCGGTATAAAGTGATCACTAAGTTACACACCACTGTGTTGTTTGAAGCAGATGCATTAGTGAAGTCCCGTCTCTTCAGCTGCACAAACGCACCGAGGCCCGGAAGATACCGTCCTATTTCTTGTTAGGAAACCTGTGGACTCGATGTGCTGACAGGCAGGAGTTTGTGCAACCTCCACAAACACAATAATTTACCATGACGATGATAAATTGAAATAAAAATAACTACCGAAAACACACTGACTCGCGCCCGCTCCGACTGAATACCAACAGAGCGCACACGACTCCCTCTCGTGACGTAATGTGACGCCATGTTGAAAAAAAGTGTTTTTTGAGAGCTGTCAAGGAAAGCGTCACTGTTTCTTCTAAATTTGTGCCCTCACGTCTTGTAAAACATTTTCAAATCCTGCATTAACGGTTCATATGGTATTTTCATACAAGGTTATATATTCATCTGAAAAAAATTTTTTAACCTGCAATATGCACTTTAAGGGCTACTGTAGAAACATGGTGGTGACTTCCATGTAAGAGGACCCGTGGTGTGAGTGTGTGTGAGTGAGTGTGAGTGAGTGTGTGTGAGTGTGAGTGTCTGCGCGTGGGTGTGTGTGGTGTGCGTGTGTGTGTGTCTGTGAGTGTGTGTGTGTGAGTGTGTCTGCGCGTGGGTGTGTGTGGTGTGTGTGTGTGTGTGTGTGTGTGTGCCTGTGTGTGTGTGTGTGTGTTTGTGTCTGTGAGTGTGTGTGAGTGAGTGTGAGTGAGTGTGAGTGTGAGTGTGTGTGTGTGTGAGAGTGTGTGTGTGTGTCTGTGAGTGTGTGCGTGTGTGTGTGTGAGTGTGTCTGCGCGTGGGTGTGTGTGGTGTGTGTGTGTGTGTGTGCCTGTGTGTGTGTGTGTGTCTGTGTCTGTGTCTGTGAGTGTGTGTGTGAGAAAGTGACAGTTGAGATTCAAATTCATGAACATTGCTCCATTGTAAGTATGGGATTTTTTTGGCGGGTTTTTTCGTCCGCTGTGCGAACATCGTAGGTCTGATCGCTTAGAAAAGATACAGCACTCCTCTCCTCAATGAGCCGGTCGATTTGACACCTCATTCATGGGTCTGTGTTTTTCCTGTATTTTCTCTGCAGTCTCTCCTTCTGCAGTATTGGAGAGGAAGGCTGTGCTGCTCTGAGTTCAGCTCTGAGATCAAACCCCTCACACCTGACAGAACTGAATCTGAGCGATAATAAACCAGGAGACTCAGGTGTGAAGCTGCTCTCTGCTCTACTGGAGGATCCACACTGTAAACTGAAGAAACTAGAGTGAGTGTTATTATATTATTGAACACAAAAACTTTGTGAAAATACTGCCAAACAAAAACATTTCATGTTAAAGGGATAGTTCACCCAAAAATGAAAACTGTCATCACTTTACTTATCTTAAAGTCATTTGAAAACAGTGTGACTTTATTCTGTGAAACATAAGAGAAGATATTTTGAGAAATGTTTTTTGTCCACACAATGGAAAACAATGGTACCAAATCTTTGTTTGCCAACAACATTCAAAATAAGAGAGAGAGAGAGAGAGATCAGTCCTCAGTCTGAACAGGTCAGTGAATCTTCTGCCATCTTCAGAGCAGAAGGTTAAACTGTACCACCTCCCCTCCAAATTTATATGGAATAAAGACAGTCCTGCCCAGTATGAATTCGAGCTCCACAACACTCATGTGGAGAACATGATAGACTCATTTCTACTGACTTCATTTAGTGAAGAGAAGAAAATGATCAATTTAGCAACAGAACAATTAATTCTCATTTTTTCTACAGTGGTCAGAAAAGCCCTGCGATAAAGAAAACATTGCAGATGTAAAAAAGAAATTGCTAAAGCTGATTGGTTTTGATAAAGAATGCCAAAAACTAAGAAAAGAATTACGATCATTATCAAATAAAACACACAGAGACCCTGCAAACCAACAAACACGAGCCACATATCAACAAACCCTTAAAATATACAAGTCACTGCTAATACAGAAAAAAGCTGATCACATGAAAATGAAGCTCAACAAGATTGAGGAGGCAGTCGATCAAAATTATTTTTGGGAATTATGGAATAATTTAGATAAATCCAAAGAAGCTAAACACATTCCCATCCACGACCCAAACATCTGGACTGAACATTTCGGAAAACTCTATTCACAAAATGAACCAGCCCTCGGCCAAAAACATCTGACCTCCGAATTACATGACCTAGAATTCACCACAAAAGATGAGCTAAACCATTTAGACAAACCCATAGCATTAAATGAAATAATAGGCAAAATGAAATCCCTAAAAAATAAAAAATCCTGTGGCTTGGATGCAATATCTAATGAAACATATCAGCTCCAAACTGAAAGATGCTATTCTGAAAATATTCAATCTCGTATTAAAATCAGGACACTTTCCTGAAATCTGGAAAGAAAATCTAATAACTCCATTTTTTAAACAAGGTGAGAAGTACGACCCAAACAATTATAGAGGCATCACAGTCAGCAGTAACCTCGGAAAACTATTCTGCTCTATTATTAATGACAGATTAGTTCAGTTCATTCAAGAACACAAGATTCTAAACTACTGTCAGATTGGATTTATGCTGAAACAGAGAACATCAGATCACATTTACACACTCCACACACTCATACAAAAATACGTTCAGCAGACAAAACAAGGAAAAATATTTGGCTGCTTCATTGATTTCCAAAAAGCCTTCGATTCGGTATGGCACAATGGACTTTTCCTAAAACTTATCCAAAGTGGAATAGGAGGAAAGACATATGACATCATAAAGGACATATACAACGGGAACAAATGCTGTGTCAAAATCAATGACAGACAAACTGATTATTTCAGTCAGACCAAAGGAGTCCGTCAAGGCTGCAGCCTCAGCCCGACTCTATTTAATATCTATATTAACGAACTGGCATCAGCACTTGATAAGTCCTCTTGTCCTGGTCTGACCCTCGAGGGCAGAGAAATCAAATGGCTCCTGTATGCAGATGATCTTCTGCTGCTGTCGCCTCATGAAGAGGGGCTGCACCAAAGCCTCTCCATTTTGGAAAAGTACAGTAATGATTGGGCCTTACCAATAAACATGCAGAAGTCAAAAATCATGATCTTTCAGAAAAAGCCTTGTCTTGCTGACAAAAAATATGAGTTTACAATTGGGGGAACAATTATTAATCATGTCACCTGCTATAATTATTTGGGTCTGACAATCTCAGCCTCTGGACAGTTCAATACTGCAATAAAAGATCTGACAGATAAGGCACGCAGGGCTTTTTACAGTATAAGAAGACCCCTGTTCAAATTCAACCCACCCATTAAACTGTGGCTGAAAATCTTCGATAGCATCATCAAACCCATTCTTCTCTATGGCTGTGAAATCTGGGGCCCCAACTTTAAACTAAACTATGAAACATGGGACAAATACCCTGTAGAAATATTCCACCTTGAGTTCTGCAAAAACATCTTGGGAATTCACAGAAACGCCCCAAATCTCGGCTGCAGGGCAGAACTGGGCAGATTCCCTCTGCTCTCTGAAATCCAGAAGACAGCAGCGAAGTTCTGGCTCCATCTTTCAGACACGCCGACAGATAGATACCATCACAGTGCTTTCACTTATCGGCAAAAACACCCAGAGAGTGACCCAGGGCCGGCGCCAAGGGGGGGTATTCGCGGGCCGTGCCCCCCTCTTTTCATCCTCTCCCCTCCTTGCTGAACATAATCGATTTCGAAAGCGAAAGTGAAACCGATAAAACAGCGCACATAAGAAAGCGATTGCATGCTTTAGCGAGCATCAGCAACTGCACGCGATCACACAACGTGATTTGTGCCCCCCTAGAAATTCAAATGCCCCCCTGATGGAGGTGCCCTGGCGCCGGCTCTGGAGTGACCCCTTACACTATTTAGTGGAAAAACATCAAATCAATTCCACAATTCGTTGTAAACATTCAAAAGTTAAAGAAACTGAAAAAATAACCCAGGAAGAATACATTCACGATTGGCAACAAAAAGTAACTCAAGTAAAGAAATTAACTTACTTCCACAGTATAAAAGCTGATTATAAATTAGCGCCATACCTGAGCAGTATTAAAGACTATGGTCAGAGAAAGCTGCTGACGAAGTAACGTCTGAGTGAGCACAGTCTGTGTGTAGAGACGGGCCGACACAAGCAGAGCTGGAGAGCCAGAGAGCTCCGACTGTGTTCTCACTGCACAGTGTGTGTGTGTGTGTGTGTGTGTGTGTGTGTGTGTGTGTGTGAGAGAGAGAGAGAGAGTATCGTCTGAGTGAGCACAGTCTGTGTGTAGAGACGGGCCGACACAAGCAGAGCTGGAGAGCCAGAGAGCTCCGACTGTGTTCTCACTGCACAGTGTGTGTGTGTGTGTGTGTGTGTGTGTGAGAGAGAGAGAGTATCGTCTGAGTGAGCACAGTCTGTGGGTAGAGACGGGCCGACACAAGCAGAGCTGGAGAGCCAGAGAGCCCCGACTGTGTTCTCACTGCTCAGAGAGTGTGTGTGTGTGTGTGTGTGTGTGTGTGAGAGAGAGAGAGTATCGTCTGAGTGAGCACAGTCTGAGTGTAGAGACAGGCCGACACAGGCAGAGCTGGAGAGCCAGAGAGCTCCGACCGTGTTCTCATTGCACAGAGAGTGTGTGTGTGTGTGTGTGTGTGAGAGAGAGAGAGTATCGTCTGAGTGAGCACAGTCTGTGTGTAGAGACGGGCCGACACAAGCAGAGCTGGAGAGCCAGAGAGCTCCGACTGTGTTCTCACTGCACAGAGAGTTTGCAGTGAGAGTTGCAGAGAGTTTGCAAAAACACTTTCTGCTGGTTTGTCCTAAATATCACAATGTGAGGGTAACATTTCTCCCCAGATTTGAAGCCCTGATCCCATCATTTACTGAACTTAGTGATACTGAGAAAATGCCCTTCTTACTTGGAGAAGATGATAACACAGCTGCACTAGCTGCAAAATATGTATTAACCATTCACAATGTTAGATGTTAAACATGATTAACTTGAAACTGGCTTACTTTATCTCTTCATTTATTTAGATGGGTTTTTATTTATGATTATTTATGTTGTTATTTATGTTGTTGTTGTTATATATATATATGTTAATGCTTTGGCAACATTGTGTTACACAGTCATGCTAATTGAATTGAGAGAGAGAGAGAGACAGAGAGAGAGAGACCTTTAACACACCTTTATTTTTAAATACATTATATTAGACATAGGTCAACCAATATTCACTTATAACAAATAAATAATAAAATAAATTAAAACTTCATTCATATTTTCCTTTTTTTTCCAAATACACATGTATATATCCCCACACAATAACCTTAAATCACTTATATTAGGCAACTTATTAACATTTTTTTAAACCAATCCTCATTTCAACATTTTTAACAGTCACAGAAACTCATTATTAATGTAATTCCAATTCATTTTCATCATCCACTGTACATAAAACATCATTCAAAGCCCAAATTTCAATAAATCTGTCCAGGTTATTTGTCAATTTAAAATATGCAAACTCTGCCTTGATTCTATTTGCTATAAGAGCCTTTAAAACCACCTCAGGACCTACTTCCCCCTCTCCCTTTAATTTCCTTTTCCGTGTTAACCATATTGCCATTTTTGCCCCTCCTATTACAAAATTAATTAACGAGATTTTTTTTCTGTCTGATGCAACATACTTTGGTCCAAAAATGAATAATTCATTATTAAACTCTGCCCCCAAATCTCTAACCCACCCTTCTAAGATCTGAAACAATCCTCTTAACCTTAAACAAATTAAAAACAAATGATCTATTGACTCATCAGTACCACAAAAAGGACATTCTTTCCCTACAGTGGGGTCAATGTGTGCCACGTGTCTGTTTGTAGCTACCGCCCAGTGGACAACCCTCCATTGGAGATCCGCAGTGCGTTTCTCTATAGGAAGTTTATACAGGGACCTCCAACAGCCACTAGGGTATGAGTCTGGCCCAAACAATTCTGACCACTTTGTCTCTTTGCAGTCTTTGAGTACGTTACAATGTGACACTTTCACACAAATATTGTATAGTGCCTTTTTTGAAGCGGTCTCAAACCCATCAAGCACAGGAGTCCTGAACTTTAGAATAGATCCTTCCACTGGCTCCTCATCCACCGCTGCCGAAATTTCCACTCGGGGAAAATGACTCCCTCTGTTCGGTTCAGGAACTTCATTTTCCTCTGGGCTTTGTCTGAGGACAGACGGTAAAGCTGAAACAATTCCATCCATTATTCTCTTTATAATCCTTGTAGACTTGATGCCTGTCATATTGCGAATTTCTTCTGGACTTTTCCAGTTTGCACCATTCTTTAAGTCAGCAATTCTTGTACACCCCGCTCTTACCATTACATTCTGTATGCTCCTGGACTCCAGTGCCTGTACTGGTATCATCGGGTTATTAAAAAGAGGTTCATTCTCTGTCCAAAGTCCAATGTTTGAAAGATCTCTCTTAACTTTAAAAAAAGATGTCCATGCTCTCAAAACAGTTTTGTAGAATGGGGAAAACTCCCTCAAGTCCATGTCAGCCAGTTTAATTAAAAACAGTTGCACATCATACTTGAAATCATTCATTTTTTTCAACACAGCACACGCTGCATCAGCCCAGCATGGTTCCGCATACAGCAATCTTTGAGCTGCTTGAAGTCTGAAAGTCTTTATCCTGTTCCCAATGTCTATCAGGCCTTGTCCTCCCTCTTGAATAGGTAGGAAAATTACAGCAGATTTTTTCCAATGCTGTCCATCCCAGAAAAAGTCGATTAACTTCTTTTGTAGCTCTTTAACAACACTTTCTGGGGGATCCATGACATTCATTTTATGCCATAACGCAGAAGCAGCCAGATTATTTGTGACCAATACCCTGCCCCTGTAAGATAGCTGAGGTAGCACCCACGACCATCGAGACAACCGGTCACTCATTTTCTCCACCATACCCTCCCAGTTTTTTTGCCTATATTGCTCTGTTCCTAAAAACACTCCCAACATCTTCAAACCCTCTCTTCCCCATTTAAGTCCCCTGGAAGCACAGGAGGGGTCCTCCCCTGCCAATCTCCTAACAAATATCCTTCGCTCTTTTCCCAGTTTACTTTGGCTGACGAAGCCCTTTCATAAATGTTTAAAGCATTTAAGTTCAAAACATCGGTATCACTTCTTATAAAAACAGTTATATCATCAGCATAGGCAGAAATAGCAATTGGCCTATTTTCACAACCATTAATTAGAAACCCCTGCAATTTCTCCCTAAGTTTATATAATAAAGGTTCAATGGCCAGAGCATATAACTGTCCCGATAAAGGACATCCTTGCCTTATACCTCTATGAACTAACACTGGATAGCTTAGCCCACTTCCAACCTTTAACAATGCAGAAGCTCCAGTGTATAACAGTTTTATCCAAGAAATAAAAATCTCACCAAAACCAAATGCGTTAAGAGTTTCAAATAAATACAGATGATCGACCTTATCAAAAGCTTTCTCTTGATCAATTGACAGAAAACCTACATCCTCATTACTAGCATTTGCTAAATCCATTACATCACGCACAAGAAAAAGATTGTCCATTATTGTTCTTTTCGGCACACAATACGTTTGAAAATCATTAATAACATGCTCCAAAAAAAATTTAATCTATTTGAAAGACACTTAGCAAGAATTTTGTAATCAGTGCACAATAAGGCTACCGGTCTCCAGTTCTTTAACAGACCAAGATCACCTTTTTTTGGTAATAAAGATAAAACCGCTCTACAACTTGTCGGCAGTTCATTTTTTCTATGAGAAATTCTAAAAATTTCAAATATATCCTCTTTTAAAAGAGTCCAGAATTGTTTATAAAACTCAGACGGAAGTCCATCAATGCCAGGAGACCGACCATTAGAGAGTTTCTTTACAGCCTCTGATATTTCATCTAATTGAATATCGGCATCAAGCCATTGTCTCTGATCATCAGTGAGCTTTGGCAAATTTCTTAGAAGGTCATCCATGCAATTAATGTCACAGTCTCTTGCATTGAATAAATCAGTGTAGAAGTCTTTTGCATGGTTTCTCATTTCTTTTGGATTAGTTATTAAAGTCCCATCTGGTAGTTTCAAATGTAACATAAGTTTTCTTTCTTCTCCAAATTAAAAAAATATGAACTTGGAGCATCTATTTCTCTTATTGCAGAAAACCGAGCTCTTATCAAAGCCCCTTTTGCTCTTTCATTGAACAGAGATGCCAGAACAGTCTTTTTTCCTCTTAATTGTTCCACTTCTGAATTCTCTTCAACAATTCCTTCTTCAATTTCAGTAATTTCTCTCTCAAGTACTTTAATTGTGTCATTTACAAGTCTATTTGAGTGAGCTGTATAATTCTGACAAAAAATTCTTATTTGTGCTTTTCCAACATCCCACCATTGCACTAAATCTTCATAGTCACTTTTTTGTTCTTGCCATTTAGACCAAAATAACCCAAACTTTTCACAAAATACAGAGTCATTTCAGATTAAAATGCCAATAATAACTACAATGCTGTGACTTTTTTAAACTCATTTCTATCATTCACAAATGATGATCAGTAAAACCATTTGGAAAAATATTAGCTTTTAAAACTCTATTAGAATTATTTTTACTTATATATAACCTATCCAACCTTGCAGCACTAATATGGTCATGAGAGGCTTTAACACATGTATATTGCTTCACTTTTGGGTGTTTCGCCCTCCAAACATCAAATACATCATATTTTCTTATAATACTGCTTAACAATTTAGCAGACTGAGGATAAGGTTCTTCACTATTTCGGTCTAGTGTAAAATCTAAATTCCAGTCACCCCCAAGAACCATACATACATTATCATAATTTTTTTTTTAATTCACTAGATCATTTTTTTTAAAAAATCTACTCTTTCTACTCCATTATTTGGTGAGTAAATATTAATGAAAAGAAAAGGAAACCCCATTAACTCTACCTGTACAACCAAAATCCTGCCCTTAACTATCTCATAAGAGGATATATTAATCATATTAAGCTTTTTTGCAAACAGAATTGCAACACCTCCACTTAGATTAGAACCATGGCTTAGAAAAATCTTCCCCTCCCACCACATTTTCCATTCTATTTCATTACTTAGATCGCTATGGGTTTCTTGTAAAAAAATTATATCCATGTGTTTATTTTTAATCAATTCATTCAAAGCAGCTCGTTTTCTATAATTCCTTCCCCCATTAATATTAATTGTCCCTATTTTTATGCTCTCCATAAAAAGAGAAAAAAGAGAAAGAGAAAACAGCAGAAAGGAACAGGAAGAAGAAAACACCCCTTGTGACTTAATCATTTATTGTATTGCTTTTAACCCATTTTTTTCCTTTTCGTAATTTTGTCACAATTTTTTTCAGTCTAAATCTTTTCCTTCGGCTCAGTTCTTCAAATCCTACACTCCTCTGTATTTTAACTGCCGACCTCAAGAATCTTTCAACATCAGGAAAAAAAGTCTGGACATCAAAAGTCTTTCCAAAAGTTTCATCCAGGAAATCATTAATTTCTTTCACTGTATATAACGGATCATCACCACTCTGAGAAATAATGTCAGACATTTCTGAAAGACTACCATCATCATCATCATCCATCTCCTCTTTTTCATCATCTCTATCAACAACCTTAACATAATGATCATCACTGTTTCCAGTTTCATCTTCACGTTGAACCGCATTCACCTCAGCTTCCTGAACGTTCTCACAGCCAGTATCACGTTTTTTTACATTTATTCCTTCACAGCTTTCATCCTGATTATTCTGTGTTTCATTCCTTTCTGATTCATCTCCCTTCCTTTCAGTTGCATCTAAATCCTTTCCTTTCCCACCATCATTCTCTTTTGACCCACCCGGCCTTGCCATTTCATGTAACCCACTCGGCCCTGCCGTTTCATTTTCCAACTCATTATTTTCAGTGTTCGTTTTATGAGGGCACGCATTTTTTTGTGTCCTAATTCACCGCATTCAAAACATTTTAAACTTCCAGTACTTGCATAAAGCATGTAGGACTTGCCCTCGTACAGGACTCGAAAGGAAATGTCAAGAACCGCTGAATCTAACAACATAAACACTTGACGTCTAAAAGACGTAACATGTTTCAGTGACTCGCTTTTACATCCTAGTGGAACCATTTTAATTCCACTAGCGATTTTCCCAAATCTCAACAATTCCTTTTCAATATCATGATTTGGTATAAAAGGGGGACAATTCGAGATTGTTATACGGCTCGATTGAGCCACCAACGGAGAAATGACAGTAAAAACACCACTCACCCAAATGCCGCTTTCAACCAACCGACTGGTTAAGTTCCGTTCCTTTAGAAAAATCACGACAGCCTTATTCATCCGTGAGGCCGAAACAATGTTGCTATACCCCACCTGTTCACCTACTGCCACGAGCACTTCTTCGACTGAAACGCCGGCCTCAGGTACACATCTAACTCCATGACGAAGTGAGAGAGAGGAGTCACCCCCGCTTGGGAGAGACTCCATCTCAAACACCCGCCACGAGGTTACACAAAGATCAAACACTCACCTAATACTATCGTAAGGAGAAAAAACAAAAAAACAAAAACAATACAACAACAAAAAAATACCTTACAGACAGAAAAGGAAAAAAAAAAACATATATCAAAACAAATTAACTGACAACTCCTCTCACCCGTGAAACTCTCACACACCCCAAACTCCCGCGAGAGAGAGAGAGAGAGAGAGATGGAGAGAGAGAGAGAGAGAGAAAGTGACAGTTGAGATTCAAATTCATGAACATTCCTCCATTGTAAGTCTATGGGATTTTTTTGCCTGCTTTTTCGTCCGCTGTGTGAACATCGTAGGTCTGATCGCTTAGAAAAGATACAGCACTCCTCTCCTCAATGAGCCGGTCGATTTGACACCTCTTTCATGTACTGAACAGACAGATTCCTCTTTATTAATCACTTCTCAAGTCTAGAGAACTAAATCATAAGACAAACTAGTGTCAGCATAAATCTGTTTCATTTTCCTCTTGTTACGGTTTGCTGCAGGAGTTGTAGGAATGTGTTGTGAATCTAAAGGAACAAAAATGTATATGTTATTAGACACAGGCTATTAAACACAAAATATATATTTTGTGGTTAACCTTGACCCTCTGACTAAGTTCAGACTGGAGAGTTTGTGATCGTGAGATCCATGACCTCCGGTCGGAGTGAGACTCAAACACGACATCGAGTCCCTGATCAATTAATAATTGAAAATATAGGATGTACAGAATAATCAAATATCTCAATTAAAACTAACCAATATTTGTGATTAGTTACTAATTAGAACACATTCTAAATTTAATGATCACTTGAAAATTGGAGTTAGATTAAAGCACGAGTAGTAGACCTTCACACATTATACCTTCATCCACGCCGCTGGATTTCATCATTGAGCCAATTAGTGATCCTTACAAGACTTATATATCATAGTTATACTATAATGTTACTCTTCTTTTAACATTATCACCTGTATAGTACTACAAACGGTTTGAAGAGTGAAAACGATGAACTAGTTCAGCATCACAATCAGGAATCATGTAGAGTGCAGTTAAATTAATGTCTCAGCTCCTGGCAAGATAAAATCTCTATAACACTGATCCTGGTGTGAGAGAGAAAAGCAGAGCTCATACAAACACACACAAACACACTCTCACCCTAAAGCTTGAACACAATCTCAGAGATCATTCATGTTCTTCACTCTCTGCAGGCTGTGTGACTGCAGTATTGGAGAGGAAGGCTGTGCTGCTCTGAGTTCAGCTCTGAGATCAAACCCCTCACACCTGACAGAACTGGATCTGAACGATAATAAACCAGGAGACTCAGGAGTGAAGCTGCTCTCTGCTCTACTGGAGGATCCACACTGTAAACTGAAGAAACTATAGTAAGTTATTGAGTCAGTGCTTTCATTTATTATCTTGTATTAAAGCAGATCTTGGTGTATTTTATCTTTCTCTATATTGTACAGTATTTGACAGTGGAAACTCCACAAGCTCCAAACAAGTGAATCAAAACAACACGTCCTGAACAAGACTGTCACCTGGACAAATGCTGATACTGATCCAGCAGTTTCATATGTGAAGGGTTATTCAGCCTACATTTTTTTTCAGTCTCATGGGAAATTTTTTTTTTAATAATTAGATTGGACATACTAACTGCACTGTAAATGTTTAGTGTGAAATTACAGTATATTCCAGGTTAATAACTGCATTAACTTCACAGTAATTTCACAGTAGGACTTCTTGTATCTAACTGCACTCTCAGAAATTTCTTGTAAACAAACAGCGTCATACTGTGTTTCTACAGTGCAGATGTACCATTAAGGTTCCCAGCATGCAATGCAGCACGAATAGATCATGCTGTAGAGTTTTTATTTTTTATTCTTGTTGGTTTTATTTATGTTATTGAACTTGTTTCTTTTTTCTTCTTTTTCTTTTTGGTTCACTTTTAGCAGTTTGTGTTGTTGGTTTATTTTGTAATGTTGGTTTATGTTGTAAGAGTTGTTTATTTGTTGAGTGTCACCATTGTTGTGTTTTGTGTGTCGAGTATTTTTGTCACATCTTTCAAAGACGTTTCTCAGCAGTTGGTTCATTATTGTGAAAGATCCATCCACAAACAGTTATGAAAACAAAATAAGTTATTGATTGATCTTCTTAATCTTTGTTTATGCAAAGAATTGTTTAACTATCCTAAAGTCCGGCGATTAAATTGTTTCATATTTTCAATATTCATATTTCATATTCTAGATTTCGGACGCAGCCTAGGTATTTATGTCTATGCTTGTGCTGCCGTTGGTAAAAAAAAAAAATAGCCAATCAGCATCGAGTGTTCACTTTGAGCGCTGAGGAGTGTTGAGAAAAGAAACCTCACAAGGGAGGCTAGCCTCCTTCTGGTAAATCAACCAAGAGACGTGAATGGACTCCATGTGTGGCACGCAGCCTACGTATTTCTGGTGAAATCTCAGGCACATAAAAGCTGTATTCAGCCATAGCATGAGTGCATTACCAGCTGCAATCTTTTGTCAATGAACGATTAATATAAGATAATATTTATACATTTTATTGCTATAATATAACAAAATAAGTATACCACAGTAATATAATTATTAATGAAGAGTTCCATAAAGTTTAAACATCCGCGAGGGTGGTTTGTCCTGATATTGCTGTGTCACGGTTTGTGACGCTTGTCAAAGGTTTTTCACACTTCTCCCCTGGATGAAGAAACTCACAATAAGTGGATTCAGAGTATTAGATGTAAGGATTTTAACATGATACTACAGTCTGCAGTCACCACTTCAAGAATAACGACGACAACATACGGTTCTACACTAAGACCTAAACCCTTATATACATTACTATATTACTACCGAGCACAGCGTATAGGACTATTGTGATTTTTTTTTTTGTCGTTGTGGTTGACTATTTGTTTATAAACCTCTTCTGTGGGTCTGGGCAATATGTGTTAACGAGTTAATAGATGATTCACCCAAACATAAAAATAAAGCTGTCATCATATACTCACCTTTATGCCATTGTAAACCCATGGCTTGCTTTCTTAATTAGCATACAGAAATGTAAATAATGTTAGTGTCAGTCAGCTATTCAGATATTGTTTTTCCCCACAGAAGAAATTCATAATGGTTCAGAATGACACGAGGGAGAATAAGCTAAAACCCCAGTTAAAATCATTTTTTCATACTTGCATGTCAATACATTATAATTTTTTTAAGTAACCTTCAGGTTCAGTGTAGACAAACTAATTTGCATCATTATTACATTGTGTGGTGTGTATTTTCTGAAAACATGTCTTACATCCTATCTAGATTTGAGATGTACACAGTAAATTTTGCAGTGTTAAATGAACTCTATAAGAGTTAAATTTGACACTCAGCCCGAGTGTATTTGGTCCCACTCAGAATTGGTGATAAATTGACTCTCGTCATAGTGTTACATTTTCAGAGTTAAATTAACTCTATTTTGAGTAAAAAATTAACACTGCTCAACACTGAATAGTGTTACCAGAGTTTAACACTAGGGGAAATTAACTCTGTTCTGTGTTACCACAATTTAACTCTGCAGGAAAATTTACTCTAATTAGTGTTAATATTTCACTTATGTAGAGTTCATTTACATTTGTAATAGTGAAACATTCTCTAATTTTAAATCCCATTTGGTGTTTTAAAAACAGAACAGAAAACAAGATCAACGACGCCAGATTTAAAACATTTATTACAATGCTGTCAGGCTCAAGAAACATACACAATTTCATGCACAAAAATACATCACGTCTGCATGAAATGACAATACATCACTATATTCAGTACAGAAGCTGTTGAACCACCTAGCTAAGCAGCCTTGCTCTAACCTCAGCAATACAAGGACCTTCACTTTGCCAACATCTTTGTTGAACACAGTGGTCTGAATGAAAGTGTACATCTTGTGTAGAATAGTGTTATAAGTGGTGCCAAAAACAAAGTGTGCCTTAAGAAGTTTGTTAACCAAACATTAGAATTCTCATTAATTACTCACCCTCATGTCACACCAAACCTATAAGACTTTTGTTCATTTTCGGAACACAAATGAAGATATTTGTAATGAAATCTGGCAGACTTCTATCCTTTCATCGACAGCCTATAACTACAACTTTCAAGGCCCAGAAAGGTGTTAAAGACATCATTAAATTAACCCGTGAGACTCTCGTGATTTACCCACGAGTGCTTTGTTTGCTTTGTTTTATTAATATATATATATATATATATGTGTATAATTGACCACTTTATGAAAATATTAATCCCTGACAAGCGTACACGAGAGCACGACGACAGATGAGTGTTTTGTTTGAAATTAAAGCAGACATATTGTGAATGCATGCATAAAATTGAGGTTAAACCAGTGGAGTCACATGGATTACTTTAATGATGTCATTACTACCTTTCTGGGCCTTGAATGTGCTAGTTGCGAGGACTCTCAATGTGAGGACAGAAATCTCTCAGATTTCATAATATCTTTATTGGTGTTTTGAAGATGAACGAAAGTCTTACAGGTTTGGAACGACATGAGGGTGAGTAAATTATGACAATTTTAATTTTTGGGTAAATTAACCCCATTAAACAATTTGTCAAAGGCATCAAGAGAAGAGACTGACTTGCATGGAATGGCATGCTGATCAAAACTGGTGAACTGAATAATTCTTCCCAGAGCCAGGAGACAGGGCTGAGCACTTCCAGCGATGTCTTGAATATGCTCCTCGATGCTTGTTCCACTCTGAAAAAAACAAGCAAATTGCAAAGGACTATCACTGATATGTTAAATTGAAAAAAACTACAAAACATAATAACAAAAATAATAATTAAAAACATACCTTCTGGAAGATATCCCTACTTGAGACGTAGACACCTTTCGTGGTCTCTTCTGGCCTTGACAAGACAGAAACAACAAAGCATTTTAAGATCATCAACACTGCTTAAAGAATGCTATATGAAGTTAATCCTTAGTCACAGTTAAAGCAACTCAGTAGCTACAGAACTACTGTGAAAAGTGGCACATTGAGATTTGTCTTTTCATTTTGTACCTTCAAATTATATTCCTCGTTCTTTAGAAATGCCTCTCTGTATAGTTATGATTCCGGTGCTTCTTAGACAAAAATACAGAAAAAGGAGGAGAAAAAGTACTTTAAAATCCAAGAGAAAAATACACCACCTGTATTATGGGCATGTGATCAAAACATTTAAAAGTTGTCAACAATGCATTAAAACTAAAACAAAAACAGTGTGATACTTACGTAGCCATTTTTGAAGAAGGTACAGGAACAAAGGCACAATTCCTCTGGCACAGTTTTCGTTCACCTTCCTTGGTGGTGATGTACTGCAAAAACAAATATATATTTTTAAAATAAAAATTATATATATATATATATATATATATATATATATATATATATATCATATCGTTATCATATATACACAGTTATTTATATGAAATATTACCTATTATTTTCTTTAATGTCAGCTGTCAGAATATTGACAGTTTTTCTTTTTTCATCGAGAATCGATCAGACCAGCTTAATAATAATAATTTAAAAAAGCAAAGCAAAAACATAAATATGGTATATAAACAATAAAAATACTACTTCAAACACTACTTAATTTTATATACTTTTAACTTATAAAGATCAAATTAATGTTGTGTTTTTAAGTAGATTTATGAGTTTAACAGTCCCCCAAATGCATAAGTAATAACTTATTGCCCACCTTTTAGCTCCATCATCTAGTCTCATTCCTTTACTGGAAGACCTTTCTTCAATAATGAGTGTGTCCTGCGAGTCATTTGACTGCACAGGAGAAGCTTGTTTCTTAAAAAAGGAGAAAGATAAATACGTTAGTTCTGCAATATGTGCCATGTCATGTCATGCCAATAACAGTCACTCCTAATAAACAGGCAACATTTTAAAATGCGTTAACGTTACTTGTACCAGCACTTACATGTACCGCTCGGATCAGGCCAACTAACTGTGTATGTCTAATAACAAAAACATAAAATAGTTGTTCATGGTACCGTAATCACTGCATAAGGTTAAAATAATGAAAAACAAAGACGCGGCTGCTTTTAAATGAGACGTTCTGCTTCTTCGTCGTGCAACATTGAGCCGAGTTAACGCTAATCCCACAGCGCCATCTAACGTTACGTGGCTTCAATAAACATGCAATGGCGGCGTTCGACTAATTTATCTTCACAAAACTTAAATTAATGCCGTTGGAAACATTTAGTCTTTCGTGAGCTGAACAGTAGCAAATATAGAGTTTATATTACATTCCAACGGTTTACATAACATCATATAATTTATTCAGAGTTACATATCTAACGTCGTAGGACATGCTATAAGACATTTCATTCCACAACGACATAACGTGCTATGCATTATACTTAACGTACATTCTAACATCACGCAAACCCCGGACACAGCCCTACCTAGAAGATTTCGACCGTCCAATACATAGAAATGTGTCAGCTTAACTTATGCCCCATTGTGACGTTACATAATTGAACGTTTAAAAAACAAGTTAAGCGGATATACCAAAGCTAAATACATCTGAAAATCAAATTAAGTAAGATTACCAACATAATTTAAATTTAACATTACCACATTGAGATGAAAAAGCACATTTCTCCAACATACTGTCAATTCAATAACGTTAACTTACCTATTCGATATTTCCGAGTTTAAACCAATCAAATTACACAGTTAAAAATAACTAACGTTACAAGTTATGCATTAGTAGCACAATTATTAGCCTCAAATATTAAACTTATGTTTTAACAAATTAATTAAAAGAGCTTACCTTTTGGCGCAAGGCAAAAGAAAATGGCGACAAGACAACTTTTGCTCTGGTCTTCGGGGTTGGCTTGAGGGGCGGAGCTTAACAGAGTAAAGTTAACAATGCAGAATTCAACTCTGATCATTTTCACCAACACTAGGGGACATTTTTCACTATTTGTTGTTAAATTAACTCCTTAAGAGTAAACGGAGAGTAACACTGCTTAATTAACACTGACGATTTTACTGTGTAGAACCATTTATGGCCTTTTTGAGAGTTATTGAACCTGCTTCCCTCATGGTTTGTGTGACCAGAGCAAGGACAGCTACAACGAGGAGTGAAGTTGGAGTAACAAGCAATGCAATGGTGAATATTGATATTATATTGTTTGTGACAGAGAAAGAACATTTTATTTTTATTTTTTGATGCACACGTTACATGCAGGTATCATAATTATTTAAAATATAGTCTTACTTATTGGGCTGCAGTCAGCATCAGCCATCAGGAGGTCATGACAGTGTGACTGCCTGAAGGACAGTGAGATGAAAGACATATTTTTGTGCAGATTTTAACTTTTTAAGGCTATGGTCTTAAACTTTTGATCAGCTGATGAACAGCCTGTTTGAGTTTAAATGCAGTTTTCAATAAATTACCTATTCTCTATTCTTTGTTTCTTGCTCCTGTTTCTTCTTTTGGTATTTTGAAGCAGTACTTACAACCTGGTTATGATTCACCAGCATGAAATACAAATACTTGTAATGTTTCCCCCGGTCTTAAGATTTTGTTCAGGAGTGTGGCGACGGACGAATCAGGTCTCAGAGAGTAAACACACAGAGAGAGCCCAGGGAGCGGCTAATGCTCATCAGATCGCCTAAATCAGTGCAAAATGAATAGAAATGACGATTCTGTCTGAAGAAATATGAAGTAAACATATATATTGTAATGATTATGAGGTTGCACATTTGCCTTGAATTGTTCTTGCACTAATTAGTTTGTCCACAAGGTGGCAACACTGGCCCGGGCCAGCCAAAAAGAAAAGGGAGAGACGTAATAACAACAATCAACCGAAGACCACAGCGTTGACAAGCGCTTATGTGAGGGAGTTATGAGATATCCACGATTCTAACGTTAGTTTAAACAAGTTTAAAGACAGTGTTATCGATCATAACTTCTGGCGAGAAATAGCGGCGACACTGGACGAAAATTTTTATCAAAGCAGGAATAATTTGAAAATCTGCGCGTTTGGCTGTAACGTTACTCATAAACTGAGCCGCTTCAGACAAGTGCGCCAGCGCTTCAATGGACAAAAACACACAATGATCTAAAAATATGTAGTTTTTAACGCGAGTTACTTCATAAACACAGTCTTAAATCAGTTATAAAATCCTAAATGACCGTAAAGAGTTGGGAGAAAATTGGACAGGCAAGGCAAGTTTATTTAAATAGCACATTTCATACACAGTGGTAATTCAAAGTGCTTTACATAAAAGGAAGTGAAATAGTCATTAAAAATAATAAAAACAAGGAATTAAAAAATAATAATCACAACAATAAAAAAATGATATAAAAATGTATTTAAAAAGAATTTAAAACATTTAAGAATAGAAAATGATTATACATAGTGCAATCAGTTGGGACGTAGCACAGTGCTCATTCAACAAATGCACAACAGATGACTTTTTAGTCTGGATTTAAATGTGGCTAATGTTTTAGCACATCTGATCTCTTCTGGAAGCTGGTTCCAACTGCGGGTGGCATAATAGCTAAAAGCGGACTCCCCTTGTTTTGTGTAAACCCTTGGTATTTCTAACTGACTCGATCCTAATGATCTGAATGGTCTGTTAGGTTTATATTCAGAGAGCATATCTGCAAAGTATTTAGGTCCTAGGCCATTGAGAGATTTATAAATGAGTAAAAGTACTTTAAAATCAATCCTAAATGTAAGGACCTGAGGACTGGTGTGATATGCTCAGATTTTCTGGTTCTAGTCAGAATCCTGGCAGCAGCGTTCTGGATGAGCTACAGCTGTCAAATATGTGTCACATCCGTGTCACTGCAGCTGTCTAATATGTGTCACATCCGTGTCACTGCAGCTGTCTAATATGTGTCACATCCGTGTCACTGCAGCTGTCTAATCCGTGTCACATCCGTGTCACTGCAGCTGTCTAATATGTGTCACATCCGTGTCACTGCAGCTGTCTAATATGTGTAACATCCGTGTCACTGCAGCTGTCTAATATGTGTCACATCCGTGTCACTGCAGCTGTCTAATATGTGTAACATCCGTGTCACTGCAGCTAATATGTCACATCCGTGTCACTGCAGCTGTCTAATATGTGTCACATCCGTGTCACTGCAGCTGTCTAATCCGTGTCACATCCGTGTCACTGTAGCTGTCTAATATGTGTAACATCCGTGTCACTGCAGCTGTCTAATATGTGTAACATCCGTGTCACTGCAGCTAATATGTCACATCCGTGTCACTGCAGCTGTCTAATATGTGTAACATCCGTGTCACTGCAGCTAATATGTCACATCCGTGTCACTGCAGCTGTCTAATATGTGTCACATCCGTGTCACTGCAGCTGTCTAATCCGTGTCACATCCGTGTCACTGCAGCTGTCTAATATGTGTCACATCCATGTCACTGCAGCTGTCTAATCCGTGTCACATCCGTGTCACTGCAGCTGTCTAATCCGTGTCACATCCGTGTCACTGCAGCTGTCTAATATGTGTCACATCCGTGTCACTGCAGCTGTCTAATATGTGTAACATCCGTGTCACTGCAGCTAATATGTCACATCCGTGTCACTGCAGCTGTCTAATATGTGTAACATCCGTGTCACTGCAGCTAATATGTCACATCCGTGTCACTGCAGCTGTCTAATCCATGTCACATCCGTGTCACTGCAGCTGTCTAATCCGTGTCACATCCGTGTAACTGCAGATGTCTAATATGTGTCACATCCGTGTCACTGCAGCTGTCTAATATGTGTAACATCCGTGTCACTGCAGCTGTCTAATATGTGTAACATCCGTGTCACTGCAGCTAATATGTCACATCCGTGTCACTGCAGCTGTCTAATATGTGTCACATCCGTGTCACTGCAGCTGTCTAATATGTGTCACATCCGTGTCACTGCAGCTGTCTAATATGTGTCACATCCGTGTCACTGCAGCTGTCTAATATGTGTAACATCCGTGTCACTGCAGCTGTCTAATATGTGTCACATCCGTGTCACTGCAGCTGTCTAATATGTGTAACATCCGTGTCACTGCAGCTGTCTAATATGTGTCACATCCGTGTCACTGCAGCTGTCTAATATGTGTAACATCCGTGTCACTGCAGCTGTCTAATCCGTGTCACATCCGTGTCACTGCAGCTGTCTAATATGTGTCACATCCGTGTCACTGCAGCTGTCTAATATGTGTCACATCCGTGTCACTGCAGCTGTCTAATATGTGTCACATCCGTGTCACTGCAGCTGTCTAATCCGTGTCACATCCGTGTCACTGCAGCTGTCTAATCCGTGTCACATCCGTGTCACTGCAGCTGTCTAATATGTGTCACATCCGTGTCACTGCAGCTGTCTAATATGTGTCACATCCGTGTCACTGCAGCTGTCTAATATGTGTCACATCCGTGTCACTGCAGCTGTCTAATCCATGTCACATCCGTGTCACTGCAGCTGTCTATTATGTGTAACATCCGTGTCACTGCAGCTGTCTAATCCGTGTCACTGCAGCTGTCTAATCCGTGTCACATCCATGTCACTGCAGCTGTCTAATATGTGTAACATCCGTGTCACTGCAGCTGTCTAATCCGTGTCACATCCGTGTCACTGCAGCTGTCTAATCCGTGTCACATCCGTGTCACTGCAGCTGTCTAATATGTGTCACATCCGTGTCACTGCAGCTGTCTAATCCGTGTCACTGCAGCTGTCTAATCCGTGTCACATCCGTGTCACTGCAGCTGTCTAATACTGCAGCTGTCTAATATGTGTCACATCCGTGTCACTGCAGCTGTCTAATATGTGTCACATCCGTGTCACTGCAGCTGTCTAATATGTGTCACATCCGTGTCACTGCAGATGTCTAATATGTGTCACATCCGTGTCACTGCAGCTAATATGTCACATCCGTGTCACTGCAGCTGTCTAGTATGTGTCACATCCGTGTCACTGCAGCTGTCTAATATGTTTAACATCCGTGTCACTGCAGCTGTCTAATATGTTTAACATCCGTGTCACTGCAGCTGTCTAATATGTTTAACATCCGTGTCACTGCAGCTGTCTAATATGTTTAACATCCGTGTCACTGCAGCTGTCTAATCCGTGTCACATCCGTGTCACTGCAGCTGTCTAATCCGTGTCACATCCGTGTCACTGCAGCTGTCTAATATGTGTCACATCCGTGTCACTGCAGCTGTCTAATATGTGTCACATCCGTGTCACTGCAGCTGTCTAATATGTGTCACATCCGTGTCACTGCAGATGTCTAATATGTGTCACATCCGTGTCACTGCAGCTAATATGTCATATCCGTGTCACTGCAGCTGTCTAGTATGTGTCACATCCGTGTCACTGCAGCTGTCTAATATGTGTCACATCCGTGTCACAGCAGCTGTCTAATATGTGTAACATCCGTGTCACTGCAGCTGTCTAATATGTGTCACATCCGTGTCACTGCAGCTGTCTAATATGTGTAACATCCGTGTCACTGCAGCTAATATGTCACATCCGTGTCACTGCAGCTGTCTAATATGTGTAACATCCGTGTCACTGCAGCTAATATGTCACATCCGTGTCACTGCAGCTGTCTAATATGTGTCACATCCATGTCACTGCAGCTGTCTAATCCGTGTCACATCCGTGTCACTGCAGCTGTCTAATCCGTGTCACATCCGTGTCACTGCAGCTGTCTAATATGTGTAACATCCGTGTCACTGCAGCTGTCTAATATGTGTAACATCCGTGTCACTGCAGCTAATATGTCACATCCGTGTCACTGCAGCTGTCTAATCCATGTCACATCCGTGTAACTGCAGATGTCTAATATGTGTCACATCCGTGTCACTGCAGATGTCTAATATGTGTAACATCCGTGTCACTGCAGCTGTCTAATATGTGTAACATCCGTGTCACTGCAGCTGTCTAATATGTGTAACATCCGTGTCACTGCAGCTGTCTAATATGTGTAACATCCGTGTCACTGCAGCTGTCTAATATGTGTAACATCCGTGTCACTGCAGCTGTCTAATATGTGTAACATCCGTGTCACTGCAGCTGTCTAATATGTGTAACATCCGTGTCACTGCAGCTAATATGTCACATCCGTGTCACTGCAGCTAATATGTCACATCCGTGTCACTGCAGCTGTCTAATATGTGTCACATCCTTGTCACTGCAGCTGTCTAATATGTGTCACATCCGTGTCACTGCAGCTGTCTAATATCTGTAAAATCCGTGTCACTGCAGCTGTCTAATATGTGTCACATCCGTGTCACTGCAGCTGTCTAATATGTGTAACATCCGTGTCACTGCAGCTGTCTAATATGTGTAACATCCGTGTCACTGCAGCTGTCTAATATGTGTAACATCCGTGTCACTGCAGCTGTCTAATCCGTGTCACATCCGTGTCACTGCAGCTGTCTAATATGTGTCACATCCGTGTCACTGCAGCTGTCTAATATGTGTCACATCCGTGTCACTGCAGCTGTCTAATATGTGTCACATCCGTGTCACTGCAGCTGTCTAATCCGTGTCACATCCGTGTCACTGCAGCTGTCTAATATGTGTCACATCCGTGTCACTGCAGCTGTCTAATATGTGTCACATCCGTGTCACTGCAGCTGTCTAATCCGTGTCACATCCGTGTCACTGCAGCTGTCTAATATGTGTCACATCCGTGTCACTGCAGCTGTCTAATATGTGTAACAACCGTGTCACTGCAGCTGTCTAATATGTGTCACATCCGTGTCACTGCAGCTGTCTAATATGTGTCACATCCGTGTCACTGCAGCTGTCTAATCCGTGTCACATCCGTGTCACTGCAGCTGTCTAATATGTGTCACATCCGTGTCACTGCAGCTGTCTAATATGTGTCACATCCGTGTCACTGCAGCTGTCTAATCCGTGTCACATCCGTGTCACTGCAGCTGTCTAATATGTGTCACATCCGTGTCACTGCAGCTGTCTAATATGTGTCACATCCGTGTCACTGCAGCTGTCTAATATGTGTCACATCCGTGTCACTGCAGCTGTCTAATCCATGTCACATCCGTGTCACTGCAGCTGTCTAATATGTGTAACAACCGTGTCACTGCAGCTGTCTAATATGTGTCACATCCGTGTCACTGCAGCTGTCTAATATGTGTCACATCCGTGTCACTGCAGCTGTCTAATCCATGTCACATCCGTGTCACTGCAGCTGTCTAATATGTGTAACATCCGTGTCACTGCAGCTGTCTAATCCGTGTCACTGCAGCTGTCTAATCCGTGTCACATCCATGTCACTGCAGCTGTCTAATATGTGTAACATCCGTGTCACTGCAGCTGTCTAATCCGTGTCACATCCATGTCACTGCAGCTGTCTAATCCGTGTCACATCCGTGTCACTGCAGCTGTCTAATCCGTGTCACATCCGTGTCACTGCAGCTGTCTAATATGCGTCACATCCGTGTCACTGCAGCTGTCTAATCCGTGTCACTGCAGCTGTCTAATATGTGTCACATCCGTGTCACTGCAGCTGTCTAATCCGTGTCACATCCATGTCACTGCAGCTGTCTAATATGTGTAACATCCGTGTCACTGCAGCTGTCTAATCCGTGTCACATCCGTGTCACTGCAGCTGTCTAATCCGTGTCACATCCGTGTCACTGCAGCTGTCTAATATGTGTCACATCCGTGTCACTGCAGCTGTCTAATATGTGTCACATCCGTGTCACTGCAGCTGTCTAATATGTGTCACATCCGTGTCACTGCAGCTGTCTAATATGTGTCACATCCGTGTCACTGCAGATGTCTAATATGTGTCACATCCGTGTCACTGCAGCTAATATGTCACTTCCGTGTCACTGCAGCTGTCTAATATGTGTCACATCCGTGTCACTGCAGCTGTCTAATATGTGTAACATCCGTGTCACTGCAGCTGTCTAATATGTGTCACATCCGTGTCACTGCAGCTGTCTAATATGTGTAACATCCGTGTCACTGCAGCTGTCTAATCCGTGTCACTGCAGCTGTCTAATATGTGTAACATCCGTGTCACTGCAGCTGTCTAATATGTGTCACATCCGTGTCACTGCAGCTGTCTAATATGTGTCACATCCGTGTCACTGCAGCTGTCTAATATGTGTCACATCCGTGTCACTGCAGCTGTCTAATGTGTGTCACATCCGTGTCACTGCAGCTGTCTAATATGTGTAACATCCGTGTCACTGCAGCTGTCTAATGTGTGTCACATCCATGTCACTGCAGCTGTCTAATATGTTTAACATCCGTGTCACTGCAGCTGTCTAATATGTTTAACATCCGTGTCACTGCAGCTGTCTAATATGTTTAACATCCGTGTCACTGCAGCTGTCTAATGTGTGTCACATCCGTGTCACTGCAGCTGTCTAATGTGTGTCACATCCGTGTCACTGCAGCTGTCTAATCCATGTCACATCCGTGTCACTGCAGCTGTCTAATATGTGTAACATCCGTGTCACTGCAGCTGTCTAATATGTGTAACATCCGTGTCACTGCAGCTGTCTAATATGGGTCACATCCGTGTCACTGCAGCTGTCTAATATGTGTAACATCCGTGTCACTGCAGCTGTCTAATATGTGTCACATCCGTGTCACTGCAGCTGTCTAATATGTGTAACATCCGTGTCACTGCAGCTGTCTAATATGTGTAACATCCGTGTCACTGCAGCTGTCTAATCCGTGTCACATCCGTGTCACTGCAGCTGTCTAATATGTGTCACATCCGTGTCACTGCAGCTGTCTAATCCGTGTCACTGCAGCTGTCTAATATGTGTAACATCCGTGTCACTGCAGCTGTCTAATATGTGTCACATCCGTGTCACTGCAGCTGTCTAATATGTGTCACATCCGTGTCACTGCAGCTGTCTAATATGTGTCACATCCGTGTCACTGCAGCTGTCTAATGTGTGTCACATCCATGTCACTGCAGCTGTCTAATATGTGTAACATCCGTGTCACTGCAGCTGTCTAATGTGTGTCACATCCATGTCACTGCAGCTGTCTAATATGTTTAACATCCGTGTCACTGCAGCTGTCTAATATGTTTAACATCCGTGTCACTGCAGCTGTCTAATATGTTTAACATCCGTGTCACTGCAGCTGTCTAATGTGTGTCACATCCGTGTCACTGCAGCTGTCTAATGTGTGTCACATCCGTGTCACTGCAGCTGTCTAATCCATGTCACATCCGTGTCACTGCAGCTGTCTAATATGTGTAACATCCGTGTCACTGCAGCTGTCTAATATGTGTAACATCCGTGTCACTGCAGCTGTCTAATGTGTGTCACATCCGTGTCACTGCAGCTGTCTAATGTGTGTCACATCCGTGTCACTGCACATTCTAAAAAAGGATGTATTAAATATTAACACATTTTTTGTGTTATGGCCATTTTAACACATTTTGTGTAATTTTAAGTTGATTATGTGTAAAAAGAAAGAGAGATAGAGAGAAACAACACAGTGTGTCCAACACAATATGTGTTAACTATCATCCAATCACATTTCTGCCTATGTCACTCCACAAGCTGTTAAACTAATCCGCACCTGTCTTTTTCATTGGTAAATGACGTGGATGCACTCGTGTCAGGTATATTGATTTCCCCGCTAGAAATGTAATGTTCCCAGAGCATTATTAAAGCGTCTCGCTGGTGTCAATGACGTTCCCAGAATGTTTACCGAGATGGTCATGATGTGGAGTTCTTTGAAGGGTTGGGGACGTTATTTGGAGAATCTTCAGGGATTAACACTGATCAGAGTGTGTTTGGTCCCACAATACAGAGTGGTAAAGTATGTATATATATATATGTATATGTATATATAAGTATGAGGGGCCGTTCAAGCCATAATTCATTCTGGCACTCTCACACACATACATTCTCCATTCACATACATACATTTCTACTCTCACACATACATACATTCTCCTTTCACATACATACATACTTCTCTCACACATACATACATTCTCCTTTCACATACATACATACTTCTCTCACACACATATATTCTCCTTTCACATACATACATACTTCTCTCACACACATATATTCTCCTTTCACATACATACATATTTCTCTCACACACATATATTCTCCTTTCACATACATATATTCTTCTCTCACACACATATATTCTCCTTTCACATACATACATTCTTCTCTCACACACATATATTCTCCTTACACATACATACATATTTCTCTCACACACATATATTCTCCTTTCACATACATACATATTTCTCTCACACACATATATTCTCCTTTCACATACATATATTTTCTTCAGACATACATACATTCTATATATATGTATGTGAAAGGAGAATATATGTGTGTGAGAGAAGTATGTATGTATGTGAAAGGAGAATGTATGTATGTGAGAGAGAGAGTATAGTGGAAACGGAAGGCGTATAGTGGAAACGGAAGGCAGATAGCAAGCACACTCGGGCCGATTCTGGCCGAAATGCGGCGCTGTCGGACTCGGCTCAGTCTCGGCATCGGTGAGAAGATAATGGGCCAGAGCCGCGCCGACTACAAAACACTTCTGGCTGACAGACGGCTTTTCTCTATGGGCCAATCTCGGCTGAAAGCTGTTGTACGTGCGGCAGGTCTTGTGTGTAGTTGTGTGTATCTATCTTCGGCCCGAGTTAGTTTTGTCACCGGCGGGCCGCTGCTAGTATGAAGGAGATCAGCCGCCTGAGAGAAAGATTCGGAGGTTAACTTTAAATCCTGAGGAGCGTTCGGCGGCACAGTTCTGAAGAGGAATACTTCAGCTGCAAAGAGTAAGTTATTTAATTTATTTAATGCTCAATGTAGTGTTGTTTGATGTTTTAAAAGTCACGAAGTGTATAGTTTTTAGATGGTTTCTATTTGGAGGTTTGCCATGAAAACAACGTAAGAAAAACCATTCGGTTCCGGAGATAATGATAGGCTACGGTCTCTTTAGAATAACAATATGTAATTTTTTAATATAAAAAAGATGATCTGTATACAGCTGTATCCAGTGCACGATAATGTTAGCTAATGAAATTATAACGAGTTAAATTCCATTTTGTTTGCTAGAATTCATTCGATTCGTCTTTTTCAACGAGTGCTATTGAATCATAGGAGTTGGACTGCTTGCGCCATAAATATCTACGGGTGGCTCTGTCTGATTCGATTCACTTAACCTTTCAAATTAGTCATTTGTTTGTGAATCAAACTGTTGTAGCATTAAAATATGTGCAATCTGAATTTAATAAGCTCTGACACGGAAAAGCACTATAGATACGTAAGAGAAAGCCGTAAAATGTAAATGCATCATCTTTTGTTCTTGATTCGAGGCCTAATCTGTCTGCTGCACTAGAGCATGTTACATTTTTTAAAGTGAATGAAAACTTTTGAAGCATATATATGCCATATGATGTGATAAAAATCATAGTTAACATATTTTACTGTGGTGGGGATTATTATGAGCAAACATAAACCTAAAAATTTAATCTGAACACTTTATATATGTAATCTGACTTTTTTTTCTTCTTTTTTCTTACAGAAATTCTGAGCTGCTGCATGAGCTTATGCATGAACATTCATCAAACATAAGGTGCGAATTCTGGGTCTGGTCCTAATGATTGTAAAAAACTGTAATGCTTAAGATTTAATAATATATATTTATACATATATTTCAAGGCTGCAATTTGGAAAAACTTTCAAGCTAATGCTGCTGAAATGGATGTCAAGGGGATTATGAAGAGGTGGCTCCAGCTGGCAGATCAAAAGTGCGGACTTCGGGAGGCAAACACACTCTGTGAGTTTAAAAGTCCCATCTCTTTAGCCTTGCATACACATTAATTCAAATCCCTTAAAGGATCTTTATTATGCATCAGTTAGAGTAAGCAGCAACACTTCCCATAATATCTAATGTACTTGTTAATTTGTAAGAAGAATGACATCAGAGCTTATATTATTTGCATATATTCTGTCTCACCCTTATCCCTAGGTTATCATAATCAGCTGATCCAGTCGGTATCCAGACCAGACGGTGGACTGCTGCACCCAGGAACGACCACAACACATCCCTGACTGTCAGCGGAGACCATGTCAACTAGATGACAGATCCCTGTGAAGACCTCATTGATGGCCCAGCAAAGATCCTCAGCAAAGACTACGAGAACCAGACAAGCCCTACACACCCTTTTTACCAGCTTCACCTACTGGAATGATTTTTCTTCAAGCAGAAGAAGTTGGATGAAATATTCTGAATTATATCAATCCCCAATCTGCCTTGTGATGCAGCCTGGAATAAATCACACCACATTCATTCGTTTGGTCAGAACTGGTTTCCTGACTGAGCCTGGTCTTGTTTGGGTTTGGGTTCTTTGTCACTGTTGCCTTTTGTCTTGCTTAGTTGAAGACTCCTAATATTCAGCAATATTATTGACTTGACTGCACTGACACCATTTGATAAGAACTGAACTGAATTATGACACAATGTTTTTTTTTTTATATATAAATATAATTTACTTGTTACTTTGTGGTTTAAAAGTGTGTTAATGTGTATAGTGTAGTGCATTTGTTCATTGTTAATATATATTTATATTAAAGTACTTGGTAATTTTATAAATAAAGCCTTTTTAATGTTTTTAAATGGTTAATTTGTGTTTCACTGCTGAATTACATTTAGCCGTTTCTGGGCCACATTTGGCCCGGGGACCAAGCCGAGTCTCAGCCAGATCTGGCTTAAAGTGTCTGGGCCAGACCTGGGCCACATGAAATAATATAAGTCACTCTAAAGTATGCGGGCCAGATCTGGGCCACATCAATAAATAAGAGTCATTTTACAGGGTGTGGGCCACATCTGGGCCAGAGGAAATTGTTTGTGTCTGTTTTCAGTGTGTGGGCCAGTTTTGGGCCGGGGCCCCAGCCAGAATTGGGCCAGAACTTAAGCAAGGTTGTGGGCCAGACAAATTTTGCTATCCAAAAGACATACATATAAGGACTCCAATGTAGTTACTGCTGCTCTATTTCTTGAATCCTCAACAAATTTTCAGACTGACAGAAATCCACATAGGATGCACTTTGTGAACACATTCAAACCCTATCACCCACAAAAGAATCTGCTTCTCTTTGCATTTGTTCAGTACATTCCAGCACATTATAAAAAAATTGTCTGATGTCATGTTCATTGCTACTTACTCCCAAAAGTAAAAACTGTACTTGAAAAGAAAAGAGAATGACTTTGAATAGCATCATTGTAAAATTGTGAGGAAGAGCTGAGCAAGTCTTGCACATGTATTTCCTGGTCTGAGAGTGACTTCCTGTTTAAACGGGAAGTAATGGATACCAAAAAAGATAGAAATGCATGTATGTGCAAGGAGAATGTATGTATGTGAAAGGAGAATATATGTGTGTGAGAGAAGAATGTATGTATGTGAAAGGAGAATATATGTGTGTGTGAGAGAAGAATGTATGTATGTGAAAGGAGAATATATGTGTGTGAGAGAAGAATGTATGTATGTGAAAGGAGAATATATGTGTGTGAGAGAAGAATGTATGTATGTGAAAGGAGAATATATGTGTGTGTGAGAGAAGAATGTATGTATGTGAAAGGAGAATATATGTGTGTGAGAGAAGAATGTATGTATGTGAAAGGAGAATATATGTGTGTGAGAGAAGAATGTATGTATGTGAAAGGAGAATATATGTGTGTGAGAGAAGTATGTATGTATGTGAAAGGAGAATATATGTGTGTGAGAGAAGAATGTATGTTTGTGAAAGGAGAATATATGTGTGTGAGAGAAGAATGTATGTATGTGAAAGGAGAATATATGTGTGTGAGAGAAGAATGTATGTATGTGAAAGGAGAATATATGTGTGTGAGAGAAGAATGTATGTATGTGAAAGGAGAATATATGTGTGTGAGAGAGAAGAATGTATGTATGTGAAAGGAGAATATATGTGTGTGAGAGAAGTATGTATGTATGTGAAAGGAGAATATATGTGTGTGTGAGAGAAGTATGTATGTTTGTGAAAGGAGAATATATGTGTGTGTGAGAGAAGTATGTATGTATGTGAAAGGAGAATATATGTGTGTGTGTGAGAGTAGAAATGTATGTATGTGAATGGAGAATGTATGTGTGTGAGAGTGCCAGAATGAATTATGGCTTGAACGGCCCCTCATATATATGTATATATGTATATGTATATATATATATATATATATATAAAATCCTCTCTTTTTCTGCTATAATTCTGTTTACAGAGCAGATTGTTATAGAAAAGAAGAACCTGGAGAAAATACGATCAGATGATGCTGACTACTTCATGCTGAAAACAATGATCATGATTCACTGATTGTTATGTTGAATACTGAAGCTCTTTGTTTCTGTAAGTTGAATTTTAACAGTGTTTGGACAATTTAAACAATTAAAAAAAATTGAGCACAATACATTTTTGTCTATGGCACACATAGACATGGAGAATCAACATATGAATCTCAACAATGGTGACAATCAACAAAATTGGCTTAATTTATTCATGTTGCAATGCATTCTGGGAGCCATGAATGAGTTTTGATTGGTGCACCCAGAATGCACTGCAGCATGAAGCTTTTTGTTTATTGTCACCATCGTTGAGATTCATATGCTGATTCTTGATGAATGTTTGCGTCTAAGTCATACAGATGTTCAAAATGTCTTGGGTGCAAAGTGTCTTTAAAATCCAGCAACGTATCGGATTAAAAATGTATTTTATCTACATCACACCTTGTTTTTACTTGTTAATCTCAAATAATCACACATTTGGACTCTGGATGAGATCTGAAAATTAAAACATTACACGACAACTAACTCATCATTAGCAATCAATCAAAGCCAACTGATCATGTTTTCTTCTGGGTTTTTTTGCCATAACAAATGTGTTTTGCAAACACAGCTTTACAGCAGCCTGAGAAAAACTAATGTGAGAAAGTCAAGGGTCAAGAGCCCAACTAAAGCAAACACTGATCACATTAATGGTATGTTCAAATGAAACATTCAACATCTAAACCTCTGTTCTAAATAACTTTTTTAGACAAACTGGTTAGTAATGAGTGAAGCTGGTGATGCTGTTTGTGGAGTTGTTTAATCCTCCTCTGCTGAGATCTTCAGAGATTTATTCTTTTATTTCAGTTGATTTTATGTTTCTGTTTTTTGCATTCAGTATTGCATTCATTTTAACTGGTTAAGAATAGCACATCTATGACACAAATTGTGTAATTTTTGACACATCAGTGTGTTAAATATTTTAACACACTGCCTGTGTTAAAAATAATAACACACTGGTTGTGTTAAAATTTAATTAACACAAAATGTGTTGTCCCTAACTTGACACACAGGTGTGTTAATATATAACACAGGTTGTGTTGTTTTTAACACATTTGTTTTAAGAGTGTGATTGGTCCAAATGCTACACTGCTTCAGTGTTACTTTTTTTAACACTCTGAGTGTGGATTATATATACACTGGGAGTGTTGATTTAACACTGGAGGTTTTACTGTGTAAGCAACAGAAAAAAAGCACAAATGTCAGGGCATGTCAAAATTTCTCCAGGCCCCCAAAACACCCTCAGACTCCAAAAGGTTAACCCTGTGACTGAGAAGGAAGAGTTACAAGAAAGAATGTGAGGACAAAATAAATTTATATATTTTTTGTTTGTAGTTTATTAAGAATATATTTAGCTATGACACAAAATAACTTGAGATTCACTTGCGAGTGCAGTTAAACATTTTATTAGGAACCATCAAAGCTGACTTTTTAGCATCATTACTCCAGTCACAAGATCCTTCAGAAATCATTCTAATATTCTGATTTGCTGCTCAAAAAAAGCAATTATTATTATTATTATTTTGAAAAGAGCTGAGAATTTTTCCTTTTTCTTTTTTTTTGATGAATAGAAAGTTCAGAAGAGCAGCATCGTTTGTAACATGTTAAATGTCTTTATCATCACTTGTGTGCTAAATAAAAGTTTTAATTTCTATATATACTGACTTCAAGCTTTTGAATGGTATAGTGTATATTGTTACACTTGGAGTAAGACTGGAGTAATGATGCTGAAAATTTAGCTTTGATCACAGGAATAAAATATATTCAAATAGAAAGCTGTTATTTTAAATAGTAAAAATATTTGGTAACACTTTAGAATAGGGAACACTTATTCATTATTAACTACGACTTTTCCCGCAATAAATTCCTAATTTGCAGCTTATTAATAGTTAGTAAGGTAGTTGTTAAGTTTACGTATTGGGTAGGATTAGGGATGTAGAATAAGGTCATGTAGAATAAGGCATTAATATGTGCTTCATTACTACTAATAAATGGCTAATATTCTAGTAATATACATGCTAATAAGCAACTAGTTAAGAGACCGTAAAATAAAGTGTTACCAAATATTTCAAAATATTACTGCTTTAGCAAATACAACTTTATGTATTTTGGATCAAATAAATGCAGGCTTTGTGAGCAGAAGAGAATTCTTTACAAAAACAGTAAAAATCTTACTGTTCAAAAACTTTTGACTGGTAGTGTGTCGTTTTTAAATATATAAATGAACATCACATACCTGGCATTTCCATAGTGTATATTGTTTATGTGCTCTGAAGAAAAAAAAAAAAAAAAAAAAACATTTTGAAATTCTGGGTTATTTCTCTCAGCAGATCTTCTTCCAGAAACAGAAAGTAGCCGGGATAGATTTGTTTGTTTACACGGAGGCGATGTGGGCGTTTACATTCGTGCGCGCCTCACATGGATGTTTGAATTTGAAAAGCACGATCGGCGCGTGGGCGTGACCGCATTAGATATAATGAGTTGAGACAGGAAAACTGTCGACCCCAGGGGGTTAAATAAATTTTTTGTTTTTCTTACAGAGAAAGTATGTTAAAAGCACATTTTAGTTCATATTCATGGTGTCCCAAAATAGAACAGTTGAGTACACTTAGATCAGGGGTGTCAAACTCAGTTCCTGGAGTGCTGCAGCCCTGCAGAGTTTAGTTCCAACCCTGCTCCAACACACAAACCATGTAGTTTTCAAATGAGTCTGAAGGACCTGATTAGTTGGATCAGGTGTGTTTAATTAGGGTTTAAGCTAAACTCTGCAGGGCCCTCTAGGAATTGAGTTTGACACCCTGACTTAGATGTACTTAAGATTATCTTAAGTAATAATTAAGGAATGATTTTTAGTATATTAAATACAACATTAGTGTGCAAAAATGGAGCACTTTAAGTACTTTATGGAAGTGCACTTAAATAAAGTGTATTTTACTGCACTTTTTTCACCTGGGTGGGTCATACAGGAGTCCTGCCCTAAATATTTTGGTTAGTGTGGATCATGTTTTCATCCCAACAACATTCACAGGACCTCAAGACACATCCCTGCAAACATGTCCTTGCGGGGCCCATACTGGCTTTTTGTGGGCACAGTGGGTTAGGGTCAGCCCACACCAAACCTAAACAGGCCCAGTGTGGGCTTGCCCAGGCGAGGCCCACAGCTTTGGGCTCACCACAGGCTCTCTGTGAGCAGCCCACACTATGGGACTGCCCACATTAATCCAATGATGGCCAAGTGTGGGCCAGACATGAGCCTGTTAATAAGAATTTTGTGGGCAGTTTTCTTCCTTACCACTTGGGATGCTAGGGTGTTTTAGGTTTCCTTAAGTAAAGCCATGTGATAGAGAGAGTTAGCAAAAGCAAGCAGCAGCCAGCATGGCTCACCTGCTGAAAACATTGTGCTGTGTCCTGGTTGGTAAATGTATTATTTCAAGCCCAGTCCAAAGGAGTTTTTTTGTTGTTTTTTTCTATTTAAAAGTGTACGTTGCTGATGTTCTTTGCAGAGATGGTACATGTATGTATGGCCTATGTTTGGAATGATGCTAATAGTTTAAGACTGTGTATTTATATGCATTTTAGAAGGACTCTTTATTGGTGAAGTTACCACATCATGGTCCAGTTTGAATATGCATTTAAAGTTCTTTTCGACATGAGACCATAGTCTGGACTATTTTTGATTGTTCCTGGTTAGGAAGAGTTTGGTTTTTGAGAGCTGTGGAGTGTTTTCATTACAAGAGGTTGGATTATTCATTTGCTATCAGCCAACTTCAGCTATGGACAGTGTTTGAATATTGATGTACTACAGATAAGACTTTCGCACACATCAACTTTCACATGACGAAATCCTACAATCTTACATTGTTTGTTTTTTTTGTACTTTTGTGTATTAACATTTTTGGCTATATGTAGCTGTATTAACCGGAATTGAATGTTTTATATTTTGTATTTAATAAATCCATTGATTTGAAATCCCTTTGACTACTGTACATTTTTGACAATACTGACATTAGTTATGTGGTGACTGCATCCATTTCAGATGTATAATAACTGTTTTTCCCAAAGACTTAATTTATAGTAGCTGAAAAGTATAAGTGAAACAGATGTATTGTTATAGATCAGGGGTGCATCCTGTTCCTGGAGATCTACCTTCCTCCAGAGTTCAGTTCTAACCCTGATTAAACAAACCTGTCAGTAATTATCAAGTGCTCCTTCAGATCCTAATTAGTTGGTTCAGGTGTGTTTGATCAGGACCAGGTTGTAGATTAATAGTGTGTGCTAAGTGAGGGCTGCCCGTGCAGGGCCAGCACTAAGGGGCCAACGTTTTGCCAATGAGCAAAATCTCAGAGGCCCTGCGCTGGCAGCCCGCTGGGGGCCCTTAGGCTAGCCCTAAGTGGCCCGTGAAGGTCCAGTGCAGGCTTGTTTGTAGGGATAATACAGATGCACGAAGCTGGAAAATGCTAAAAAAGCATGGCGAAAGACCTGATTGTTCATCACAGTAGGACAAATAGTCTACAAATGGAGAAAATTCAGGGCTGTTGCTACTGTCCTTGGGAGTAAGAAACCTGTAAACATCACTTCTACAACATAATGGAAAGGGGGGGGGGGATCTTATATGTCATGTGACTTCAAGGAACAAAGACATTTTTTATACTTATCTATGTATAGGCCAGCTGAGAACTTTAATTTGCTATTTTATCCTCTTAAGAAGAATACAATACAGACATACTGCATGTATGATTTTGTATGAAAGTTTATTATTTTTATTTTTTTTACAATTTATGATTAAACCAATTTTTCTACTATAGATGGATGTATGTATAACCTTATTCTAAAAATTGCTGCATTCTGATTATGTCAGCCTAAATTAATTAAAGGGGTCCTATTATTTCCTTTTACAAAGTCTTGATTTGTCTTGATTTTTGGGGTGCACTAGAATAGGTTTTCATGCTTGATTGTTCTAAAAACGCATTATTTTTCACGTATTTTACATTATTGCAACACCTCTCATCCAACATGAATTCCCACACTTCCCTGTTTGCACTATGTACAGTAATTTGGCGTTCATACAGCAAAATCACTAACCCCTGTAAATGCTGAATTTAATTTACATGCCCATAAATCCCACAAGATAAGTTTTATATGGGGAGGTGGGGTAATGTACACTGTTAGACCTTACCAGGCTTTTTACAGTAACATACTGGCACTGTTGCCAGCTAGTTAATGTAGGTTTTTTAGAGTAAATACTACAATAACTGTTTGAAGATACATATTTAAATGCATCTATTAACTCACTTAAAGGGCTTTTCACACTGAATGCGAAAATTTGGCGCGAATGTTCGGCGCGATGACAATTTTGAATGGAAACAATAGATCCCTATGGAGCTATTCACACCAGGCGCGATCATTTGTGGCGCGAAAAAGCGAGGATTTTTTTTTCGTCCTGTGTGTCGATTTTTATCCCCCCGTCGCTCCGTGAAGAAACGGGTCGTCCAATCAGATTTGAGCTAAAATCACGTGCCTGGAGCAGATGCTGTTGCACAAAAAGGCAGGAGTGGTGGTGCTGTTTCAAAAACCAGTGTAAACAAACACAGAAGAAGAGTATTCTGAGAGAGAAGAGAGTGGATGCTGAGTTCTTGTTATCTTTGGTTTCTGAGAACTTATTTATTCTCACATGTTATTAATATAATTTCTATTAATTCTCCACTGAATTATGTGATCTGGAGTGTCCGTTTTCTCCCACGTGCGCAATGTTATGAGTCAGAGTCAGATGACTCTCTAATGTTAGATCTTCCGTATTAAAAAAATCGAGTGAAACATTTTTCTACACTTGAAATATGAAAGCAAATAGACATTATTATGACGCTATATTTTCTGTCTGTGTTTTGTATGCAGCTCATGGTATTTTTATAACAATAAAGGATGTTTATGACTATGAGCTGTGTGGCGTTTTCATACATACAAAGAGTGCATGTCTGCCTATTATAGAATCAAAATCAACTATAGATCACAATCAGAAGTTATTACAAGCACTCGATGATGGTTTAAGGTGGGTTTTAAGCAAAAACATTAATAATCACATACATTTTCAAATGTGGCTCGATGCTAATTGTACTTCTATTTATATTTCAAGATGTTTTCTTATAAAGCATTATAGATAGTTTGTGTTTCTGGCGTAGAACCAAACTTTATTTAGCTATATTAATTTAATGCTATATATTGAGCAGCAGACGATGTTAAATCCATATATGAGATGCATATCTGAGGAAAAATGCATTGTTGGTCGGCGCCACCTAGCATGCAGGCGTGAATTAGCAGAAGGCGAACATTCGTTTTGCACTCGGTGTGAAAGCACCATTCATCGGCGATTCGCCTCACTTTTTCACATCGCGTCCAGTGTGAAATGGCCTTAAGTCCAAAGTATACTTCGGCCGTCCGCGCACCATTCACAATACATCATTTTCATCATCAAGAGGGCTCAAAGACTGCGTGCAGGTAATTTTTTGAGACCGCGCGGACGGTGAGCGTACAACAGTGCATGTGCAAGAAAAAGGCAGCAGAGACGCAAGAGTCCAAACAATTGAATGAATGAATGAATGAATGATGCATTTTTATATAGCGCTTTATTGTGTATTGCTGTACACCCAAAGCGCTTTACAATCATGTGGGGGGGTATCTCCTCAACCACCACCAGTTGCATTGCGCATGTGTTGAACTCGGCAATCCGTGCTCATCCGTGGATGAGTATGCTTTGAAAGCTGTGCAGACACGGCTGGGCGTGAGATGGTACGGAACGTGGAAAGTGAAGTATACCCGGACCTTTAGATGAACATCAATTGTTAATAACAGATGAACACATTAAATCAGTCAAGATCTCACCAGAGGAGAATTAAACACAAACACCATTAACATCTTCACTTATTACAGACACCACTTTCACTTAATTTCTGTTATCTGTCTAAGATATTATTGAGAATTAAGGTTTATCTCTAGTTCATATTTTAAGTCACCATTATGGTAATCAGTGTATTTAGTTGACTCTTGACCCCTGACTTTCTTTTGCATTGATATCTTTTTCTCTTTCACCAATTGCATTAGTGTTTTGTAGTATACGTTCATGCAATGATATTGAAAGAGAGTTATAGAAATGCAGCTTTATGCTCTTCTGGTTACAGAAGTTGCATCAGAAAGTAGTTAATTTAAATAATAATATGTTAGCCATAATATATATATATTTAAATATATGTATGGTAAAGTTTACTGCACTTGTGATGAAAAGATCTCTGTAAAAAATTGTTTACTGGCTATTGAGACACACTTAGACACTTGATATACAACTTCATCAATGGTGCCAAACAATCATGGATGGGTTTGGTACTATGCACCCAGCATGCATTGCAGCATGAAGATTTTCAGTTGATTGTCATCATTGTTGAGATTCATATGTGGATTGTTGTCTCTGTGTGTCCTACTGATGCAGTAGTTAAATCTTTTGTGTGTATATATTGTGACAGGACAGTTGTAAACTACTAATGCTATGGCACATCATTGATTTGACACCACTTCATGACAAGTTTCCCACCATAAGATCACATTTTAGCTTAGTGTCCTTTTCCAAAACCAACATTTTTTAGAGCACACATTCAGGAAGAATTAATATTAAAAACCGAGATCCAACAGCATAACTAAAGGAAACACTGATTACACTAATGGTGACTTAGAAAAGTTCAACATTTAAACCTCAATAAGAGTTTTTTAGATGTATAGACTAGCGGTGTTGCCAATATATTACTGTAAAAATGCCTGGTAAGGTCTAACAGTGTAGCATAATTTCCCTAGTGATTTCTCTGTAATATTTCTTTGAAATACTGTGAAATACTGCATATTTATGTACCAGTGAAGACTATTATTCCATGCGTGCATAAAAATGGATCCAATGTTTGATTTAATCTATTATTTTATATTTATGATAATCTATTATTTTCTCTACACTCTTTTTTCTTTTTATTTTCGTTCTATCTATTAATTTTACTGTAATTTGTAATTAATGTTTCTGTCTTTTACATAATCATAAACATGCAATAAAACACACAAAGGTAGGCAGATACAGAGGTTAAGAGATTTATTTTCAAGAATGTGTGTTTGTCTTCTTCAGACTGGAAAAGTCTACAAAAACATTTATTTTATTTTATAAATTGCATCGTGCAAAAAGTGCAAAATGCATGTGAGTTAATAGCAGATGGACACGAGCAAGCAGACGTTTCAACACATTGCTATCTTCAGTGCTCCAGCACTTTTTGCACGATGCAATTTATAAAATAAAAAATGTTTTTTGTAGACTTTTCCAGTCTTAAGTGGATCAGTGTGCGGTTAGCGGTTAATTTTCAAGTATCCCATTGGCTCTAAGCACCTGCAGTAAAAGGATTAGTTTTTTCCTGTTTGGAAATTTTGAATTTTCTTAAGTTTTACATGTTTGCCTTCTTCAAACACAAAAATGCCTTTTGATTGCAATAACACTAGTCCGCCCTTAGAAATGTAACATAGATAACATTTTTAAATGATATTAAATCATAACATAAAGACAATTATTTTAGGAAACTAAATTGCATTCCAAGTGTATGCAGAAATCAATCATGACTAAAAATAGTAATAAAATAAAAAGGACAATTTAAGAGATGAAACTTGCATCTACCAGAATCAGTATTATTAGAAAGAGAGAAAATAAAATTAATACTAAACACTCAATGTGTACGAAACACAAAAAATTAAAACTGTAGATACCATTGATTAAAAATGAGACAAAAACTTCTTTCACCATCTGTTGCCTGAAAGTAAATATCAGTTTGCTGATACTGGGACAGATACAATCTTTTTTGAACAGAACTCTTTATATGCTTAAATTCTTCTCTCTGATGTATTCTGTGAACTTTCTAATCTGTGCAGTTTTAGGTGATTTCAGAGTCGCCAATGTGTGGAATACAAAGCCATTTCATATTATGTCCTGTAAATCAAATAAACTTTCTTTACTTGTTCAATTTTATTAAATGTACTTATCCAAACTCTCCAAAGCTTCATGTTTTGAATACTTTCTCCATTCATCTGGGATCTCACCACTCCCCTCAAATGTACTATTGTGGCGTGTTTCCACATTTTCCTGGAATCTGCACACAAACCACTTCCAGTAGGGCAGCTCAGAGAGATCAGAGGTGATGCTCCACTTCGCATAATCTTCTCCTGCACTTCTGTATTCTCTCCAGAGGACTGCATCATCTGAGTTTCTAGGATAAAATGATCGATTGCTTGCTACTGCTGATGTGCAAATGCTAATGGACAAGTTTTTTGTATTTCTGTACTTCATCCCAGTTAACCCAGTGACTCGATGGAAAGAAACACTGTGATCTCCATCATGGTTTTCTATGGTGTTGGTGCAGATGGCACCACAGAACGGACACTGAACCCAACAGCATTGACAGAAGTGATCAATCAGAAGCTCCTCTGGTTTGTCCTTATAGTCCAGATTTACTGGAAAAGTATTTATTTTGAATCTCCTGCTGATGTCAGAAATTATAGCAGGAAGTTCTTGTCTTATTACATCTTCTAGGAGGTTGAAATCATCAACATCATCATGTTTCACTCCGCTGAGGTCTTTTTCAGAGAAGATCAGCTCATCCGAGAGATGCTGTGTAAAACTCTTCAACCAAAAACTAACATCTCCACTGTTGACTTGAACATGTTCAGTTGATTCATGTGCTGCTTTAATGATCTTCTGCTGCAGGAGTTCAATGTTCTCCTTCATCTTGGGTGAAACACTGACACTGAACTTATCAGTGATATACCGACTGACTTCATCTCTGATGAATCTCTTAAAGTGATCTTTGGGATTATTAATGTAGTTCATGTATTTGTCAAAATACCCTTTTTCGGCCAGTGTCTTCAGCATATGTTTTTCCAGACTTGATCTGTTCCCATTCAGTGATGGACAGTTTGATCTCATTTCATCTGTCAGATCTCTGGCAGTCTTCTTGTAGACACTCTGCTCAAAGGGCTCTTTAAGTTTCTGACAGATGATCTCACCAAAAATAGCAGCTGATGTTGCTCCATGACAGTATTTCTGGAAAATACTGTAGTACTCTTCTCTCTTCTTCTCCAAATAGAGAACAGGATCATTGGCTTCCCTAAAAAGCCTGTGCTGGTCAGTGATCATCTTGTTTTCTTTCTTACAAATGGAAAGAACCAAATCCATGAAGAATTCATTCTTAAACTTATATTTCACTGGTCCTTCCTGATGGTCTATTAATATTGCCTTGATGTAGTCTGTGAGTTGTTGAATGTAGCTGATGTTGTAGCCCATCTTTGAAATGTTGAATGACTGAATTATTCTGTCTGTCTGCTGAGCAACATCTGTGACTAATGATCTTATTTGGTCTTCATTCTCTGGAGACAGAGTTCGATTAAATCCAAATGTTTCTTTAACAGTTCTATATACACCCTTTACAGCATCCCTAAGCCCTACTTTTGTGGACTTTTTGAAAATAACATAATCAGAATAACTTGCCACAGTGAAAATGTTGTTGTAGTCACTGCTCTCGCTCCAGTGGTCTACAGGAACACTTTCATAAATGTCACTGAGGATCTCTCTCACATCTCTCATTATGTCAATGTCTTTGATTGCTGGAGTGTCTCTGATGATCAATTTCATCCACTGTTTCCAAAACAAATCAAACTCTTTTTTTAATGTTTCTTCATCATTTGCTTTGTCTTTGAGTTTTAAGGCAAGTTCTTTGCTCTTTTCAAAGAGAGTGTTTTCATGATGTGTCCTCTGATCATCTATCTTTTTCTTCAGATCTCGCTGCTGAAGAATCTCATTTAATTTCCTCTTTGTTTCCCTCAAAATGTTTTCATGAACATCTTTGATTTTTATGTCAAATGATGTTTTCCACTGAATCAGTATATCTTTATCTTTGTCTTTCTCAAAGAATGCTGACACTGAGGTTTTCACTTCTTCACTTGTCTTTTTTAAATCTCTTTGAAGATCAGTTTTGTCAACCTCATGAATTGCTTTGTTTTCTATTTTGTTGTGTAGTTTGTTCTCAATTTTCATCATGGCACTGCGAAGACTCCAGGTCCACTTGCTGTATTCAGTTTCCAGTTTCCGGTATACTGCAATCTCCAGAGAATTTCTGAAGCTGAAGACAAATCGTTCATTCAGTAAAGCCTCCCAGAGATCTTTAATGCGATCTTTTAAGTTCATCAGCAACATTCCACCTGATTCAGAGGCATGAGACATAATAGATTCCTTTAATTGTTGAATATTCTCACAGTAGTCTGGGTTTGGTGGTGCCATGGGTGGGCTGCCCTCCCAGAGGTGAGCAATATACTTCACATCATTCTGAACATCAAATGCAATAACATCACTGAAGCATTCTTCATCGCAGACTTCTTCTTTTGATGCAAGTTTTGTCATCTCATCCAGTGTCTCCTGCAATCGTCTCCTTCCCTCCATGTTCTTCTCTCCAGCTGTGACATCTGAAACATTCTGATGCACAAACACACAGCTAGGATTTAATCTGACCTTCTTCATCCTCATGAAGGCCTGAACAACAATCTGAAGAATGTCCTGCATCTCAGCTGGGTTTTCTCCAAAGATGTTGATCAAGGTCATGTTTCCAAGACCAACAACAAATGTGGCCATTTCATTGTCATGATGTCTTGTTGATCTTCCAGCCAGTTCTAGAGCACGAAGACCCTCAGTATCTACAACCAGAATATAGTCAAAGTTCATCTGTATTTTCATCTCATCTGACACTCTGACCAGCTGCATGAAAGCTCCTCTGGTGCACCTGCCAGCACTGACGGCAAACTGGAGACCAAACATGGCATTCAGCATGGTGGATTTACCAGAACTCTGAATCCCTAAAACTGACAGCACAAAAACTCTCTGGTCTCCCAGTTTCTGGGTGAGTTCATCTAGAACAGCAGAGATCCAGACCAGAGGAACATGAGCAGCATCTCCATCCATCAACTCCAGTGGAAATCCAGAGATCATCATCTCTGCTGCAAGACCCGGAAGAAAAAAGAAGTTATACTGCAGGTCTTTTATGTTCTTCCTCACAGATGAACATGATTCATAGATCTGACCGATCTCCCTCATGATGTGCTCCAAACCAAAGGTTGCATCTTGAAGTTCCTCAGATATTCTCTCAAGTTCAGTTTGTTCAGCCTTAAGTTGATTGGATTTATTATGATTCTCTTTCATTTTTAAGACTTCTGACCATTTTTCATTATACTTGTGATGTAGAGCAGAAAGGTCAGCTGAGATATATTCATCCAGGAGGATTCTGAGCCATTTAAGAAAATACATCATCTCATGTTCACACCGTGAGTTCATTTGTTTTATAAAGAGTTTCATAAACATACTGATGCCAGACTCATGCTGTTGTTCACGAACTTTCTTCATTTCTGCTTTTTTACTACTTATTTCTTTTTCTATCTCATCTGCTTGAAGTCGATGTAGTTCTTTGTTCTTCTGACTCCACTGATGCCACAGTTTCCCCTGACAGGGCAGAAATAATTCTTTGATTTGTGTCAGACCTTTCTTCTCCAGTAAACTCATCATCTGCTGTGCTGCTTCCCTTCCTCTTTTGCAGTCATCATCATCTTTCTCATCTATTCTGATGTCTGTGTGTTTGGACACATCTTCAAGTTTGAAAGTGGAAGATGATTCTGAGAGACATTCCTTTATTGCTCTTCTGAGTTCTTCAGATACATCGGACTGATTTCTGTCTTTTAGACCAATTTTGTATTTTCCTTTCCTTGTCTTAATGATAGTTGAAACATCTTCGGTCAGAAGATAAATGAGTGACTTTGAGTCCTTGTAGAGTTCTTGAACTTTTATCATGCTTCGGTCTTTCTTCTGAAGTTGTGGTAGAAGAACAACATTGACTGAGGCCATTTCAGTGAGGATCTGCAGCTGTTTCTTGTGGTCTCCTGCATCACCGTGTAGATTACAGAATGCAACACAGTCATTGAATTTATCTATGTTTTTCCCAGAGGGGCAGAACCAGGCGATTTCCACCACTCCATCCATCAGGACTCTGGTTCTGCTGCTGCCTGGGCAGTTCCTGTGGAAGAACGTGTTGTGTTTCTCATTGATCAGACTGTTCATCAGCTGAGACTTGGATGAAGACACAGAGCCAAACCTGAAGAAAAACACCATTGGAGTTTCTGCCTTATAGATAGGCTGGATTTGACTGATGATTTCATTGTTAGCATTACTTATCTTCCAGCTTTTGTTGATTAGTCTGAATGTCCAGAGCGGAAACTTAATCTGTTGTGTGAATGGATCAGGAACAAGCAGAGGCAGAGCGTACTGACACTGGGACAGTTTAGTCACCATCAGCTGCTTCAGGAAACCATCAGCACAATGAAACACAGCCATCTGAACATCCATCGGGTGAACAGGGTAAGAATTTCTCTTTCCTTCATTAGATAAAGACATTTCTTTGAAAATATCAGCATCAGCCTGGTATTCATGTGAATCTTTTGTGTGCTCTCTGGGTATCAGCTCATTGGTCTGCTCATTGGTTTTAATGTATCTTGATCTGTAGTTCATCATCAGTAGTTTTTGTAGGAAAGTCTTAACCAGCTCCTCTTCAGCACAAGACTCATGGGTTTGAAATGAATGTTCAGTTAGCTGAAGAACATCTGCAGTTCTCAGTTTGTCATGTTGGTCTTCAAGGTGAAGTTTGATAAAGAGATTTTTTACTTTCTCTCTATTTTTGTCCTCTTTGTACTGACCCAATCTCTTCCCATCTTTTGAAAGCACTTTAAAGATTACCTGTGAAATACACAGAATTATTGAAAGCAATTTGCTGCACAGCAAAACCCTCAGTGTTAAATTAACACTGTTCAGTTTTTTTATATAATCCACACTCAGGCTCTGTCCACACGAATGCGGTTATTTTCAAAACCGAAGCTTTTTCTATGCGGTTTGGCCGTTAGTCCACACGAAAACGCTGCACCAGATCACTGAAACCGAACATTTTTTGAAACTCCTGCAGGGTGAAGATTTTCAAAAACTCCAGTTGCAGTGTTATCGTTATCGTGCAGTCAGCGAGACCGGAGATTTTGGCATGTGATGTCGGAGCATGCGCTGTTATCTAAGAGATTTAAGATTAAGATTATTTTTATTTGTCACATACACAATTATATAGAGAGTATATAACCAGTAGTGAAATGTATTCTCTGCATTTAACCCATCCTAAGTGAACACACACCCGGAGCAGTGGGCAGCCATGTTACAGCGCCCGGGGAGCAGTTGGGGGTTTGGTGCCTTGCTCAAGGACACCTCAGTCGTGGTATTGAAGGAAGATACTTCACCCACGGACCTGAGATTCGAACCCACAACCTTCCGCTTACAAGTCCGACTCGCTATCCATTAGGCCACGACTGCCCACCAGCAAAAAAATCTCTATATCACCACCTGTTGGATTGGCATGCTCCTGACAGTGCTTCATAGTATGCATTTGCATTTTCATGTGGACAGAGATTTTTTTTTTTAAAACGGAAGGAGGAAAAACTCAGTTTATGAAAATACCCGTGTACGTGTGGACATGGCCTCAGAGTGTTAAAAAAGTAATACTGAAGCAGTGTTAAAGTTAATGACATAATTTGTTGATTAACTGGGTGATGATTGAGCATTAGTGATGAACACCTGCTGTTAACAAGCAGAACCACTGAAAGAAAGAGAAACAAGGGACGAGAAAATAGAGACAAGACAAGCAGAAATACAAGAGCTACAACTGACTTCAGACACAGCCATAGAGGAAATCAATGCAAGAAAAAAGAAGACATTAAATCTGTCAAGATCTCTGCAGAGGATGATTAAACAACTCCACAAACAGCATTACCAGCTTCACGCATTACTACCTAGATTGACTTTTTATGTTGATGTTTTAATTTTGTTTTAAGTTACCATTATTGAGGTCAGTGTTTAGTTGGGCTTTGACCCTTGACTTTAAAACACTAAAAAAAATTTGTTTGCAATAACTGTGTTTGTTTAGACCAGTATTACCCATTGCGCTGCTTGCCAAGCTTTAATTTGTGGCTCGCACAGCAGTAATACGATGATATGATCAATACAGATATTTCATAAAAACAAGCAGGGCTATAACATAGCCCACTAAAAAAACACTGTGTCTACACTGGACGCAGTGTGACGCGACAAAAGAACTCATTATAATTAGGGCTTTATGATTTCCGCGATGTGGAAAATGCGGACGGAATCGCGTCAGAATTGGTCAAAGTTTGGATGAATAAATCAAAAGTAGGTCATTACATCAAATCGTGATATGGACTAGTATCTGTAAATATTAAGCTGCAAAAATACCATTTAAATATGAATCCTGCGTGTCTCTTTATGAATGAATGACACAGACGCGTTTAGTTTACTAATCACATAGGCTACTGAAGTGCACATTGTTTTCAGCATCTGCCGTCTCGCTAAATGAGGACATAAATACATGAACAACAGTCAGTGTCTGCTCTATTACAAAAAAATATATATTTAAAAAATACCCAAAACAGCAGAATTACAAAAATGGAAATATAGACTAGAAAGAAAAACTTGCTCTGCCCTTATGTCCATGACATTGACTCACTGCGGAGTTGTTTTGGCAATCTTTCCAGCTCTTAACGCCGAATGTGCTCTTGAATGGTTAGATAGCTATGATGGGCTAATGTAGAAGCAAATAACTTTAAAAATGACTTTAAATAACTTTTAAAAATAACCCCCTTTGTATTGTATTGCATATTGTATGTTCAGAGATGACAGATTGATAAGCAGCATATGCTATTTATGACTGGATGGCTCTCCTATTGACTTTATTGTATAGGTGCGGCTCTCATGAAAAAAATAGTGAAGACCACTGGTTTAGACGTTTGTTATAGCAAAAGAAAAAGAAAAGAAAAAAAAGCCAAGAGAAAATGCAATCAGGTGTTGGTTATGTTTCAATAGCCGCTTTTCCACTGTCGGGCCAGTGCGAGCCAGTGCTTTAAATGGGCCAGCGGGGCTAATAGCCTCGGTCCTGTAGCACCGAGCCCAAAATCACGATGCGTTTCCACCGTCGTGCCAGAAGCTCCGCAGCGCTTCACTAAAACCCACCCTTTACACGCCTCTCTGGAACAACGTCACACTAATAAGAAAACTAATAAGAAATAAGTCACTGGAATTAGCGTGATCACAAAACGAATATGATAAAAGTGGCTGTTTGTTTGTTAAAGATTTCCAAAAGCATCGATGTTTTACAATAATAAGTGATACATTGATCATAATGAATTAATCAGGATTGAAAATTAGTCACACAGAAATAAAGCGGTATGAACCGTTATTTCACAAAAGAAAGAGGACACATACCCTACTTTAAGTTGAGTCTGTTTCTGTTTATTTGTAGTCACAGAATACATCACATTTAGAATCATTTCTATATTTTTTTTAGTAGAAGAGTAGAAGAGGGAGCTCCCGAACAAAAAACATTATTATATATTTTTTATGACATACGCTGAGCTAAAGTCTCGAAACGACACTTATGACAGATAAAATATGTTACTAAATAAATATACGATTGTGATAGCCTGATTGAGAAGCTGACTGAGAAGCTCTTATTTCTTCAAGCGGACGTTTTTACCATGTTTACTATGGTAATGGCTACCGTGTATAGTCTTTTGCATCGCTTATTTCTGCCTTGTATAATGTGATCATAATCCACATCGGATCTCAAACAGTTATTTCAAACACTCGCTGCTGTTTGAAAGTGAGTTTTAAGCTAAAATTATTTTAAAAGTATTTAATGCTGTTGTTATAGCTGTTAACTTTATGAAATGATCCGTGGCGCTGACGCTCTCCAGACGCGGAGAAACTCCGCCTTTATTCATAACCACTCCTCTAGCCCCAGCTGGCCTGCTTTGGCCCAAGGTTTTCATCGGGCCAAAAAACCTGGCCGTTGGCCCCGAGGAAGCACCGACGAGGCACGATCAAGCCCCGGAAGCGACAGTGGAAACACGGCTAATAAAGACATAATCAGCATATAGTGGCTTGAATAACTGATTGTTTTAATACTTAATTTTGTTATTGATCACATGAAATACATAGCTTGATCCAACAGTTTTAAGATTAATCTGAAAGACTTTTAAAATTTACCATAACCAACCCTGTGAAACCACATCATGCGAACAAATTGTTGCTCTAGTAGTTATCGTGAATGATTTTAAATCCATATAAAGCATAAAAATGTTTGAATTGGTGCATTATTTAGACACGCACAGCCATCAAGAATCAGCATATGAATCTCAAAGGTGACAATCAACAAAACGCTTCATACTGCAATGCATGCTGTGCGCCACCGTAGTAAAAATACTCCATCATGCACTGCAGTATGAATAATTGTTGTCACCACTGTTGAGGATTGTATGACAAGTGCTCATGTCTAAAAGCCTGAGCTGAAACAGTTTTGTATCTTCAACATTGAAACATTGCGGGTGGCTTTTTAATGTTTATAAAACTGAGCCTGGTTTTTCCCAAGGTTTTATTTCTCCATTCTGTCACCGATGGAGTTTTGGTTCCTTGCTGCTGTCGTCTCTGGCTTGCTTAGTTGGGGATACTTCATTTCCAGCAATATCGTTGACTTGATTGAACAGAAACTTTTGGAACTGAACTGAGCTGGATGATGCCATCACTGAATTCAATAATGAAATGCTTTTAACTGAAAATTGAGTGTTTAATCTTGTCATTTTACATTATTGACTTACTATTTTCCTATTTTGATATTGTGCAGTTGCTTTGACACAATTTGTATTGTTAAAAGCGTTATATAAATAAAGGTGACTTTTTTTCAGTTCTGTAATAGCTTAATGTCAGTCAATAACCCAAAGAGCGAGAAATGCTCAACTGTTTTCTTAGAAGTTAATTATTTTAAAATACTAAAAGGGTCAAGAAGCCAACTAAAGCAAACACTTTTTCCCCTTGACCAATAAAACATCAACATCTAAACTTCTGTTAATTCTCCATAAGAGCTTCTGTAGACATAAACTAAAGTCAATCTATTTAGTAATGTGAAGTTGGTAATGCTGTTTGTGTAGTTGTTTATTCTTCCTCTGCTGAGATCTTGAGATATTTAATGTTTCCATTTATTTGGGCTGATTTAATCTAAGGCTGTGGCTGAAGTCAGTTGTAGTTCTTGTGTTTCTCTTTTCTTCAGTGATGCTAACAACAGGTGTTCATCACTAATGTTCAATCCTCACTTACTGAATCACGTAATTATCAAGTATTAATTTGAACTCTGCATCAGTGTTAATATAACATTAATTAGAGTGGGACCAATGGTCTCTGAATAGAGTTGATTTAACTCTGGGAATTTTACTGTATATATATATATATATATATATAAACAAACATGAATAAGACAAATTACACAAACAATGAATTTTGTCTGTCAAAAAGTGGGAAAATGGGTAGCATGAATAAACAGCACACTATGAAATATATATATATATATATATATATAGCATGGTAGTTATCAAGAATAAATGTATATAGTACATAATAGGGGTTGTGGAAAAATGTATTTAGCATAATACTGTGATATTGTGCATGGGGATATTGTATTGATACACGAAAGCCAAGTTCACAGTGAGCTGTTTGTAAAGGAAGTGCATTCTTTTGAAAAAGGACTGATCTGTAAAGGCTAAATAATCATGCTAATTTGACATTTTGTGCCTGCGCTTCAAACCAGCTGTGTGCTGTGATGCAACAAAACATTCTCTCGCATTTGATTTGTTCATTAGAGTTTTAGTAAGGTTGTTCTTTTTTAGCTACTTATGTATTGTAAAAAAAAAATACATTGAATAGATTGTGCAAACAATGAAATGTGCAAAAAAAAAAATTTGGCAACTGCAATTTCTATTAAAAAATGTCTAAAATATTAGGAAAATATTTAACAAAGAATACACTGTAAAAAATGATACACTATATAATAAAACTGTCAACAGATTACAAACATTATTATTAATTAAATTCAACACATAAGAGAAAGTAGAATTAATCAAATAAGATTCTTACAAATTAACCATTCAAAATGAGTAAAATAGCACAAAAAATGTAAAATTTAAACAAAAATATTGGTTAAAAAAAACCACACTATGCTAATGAATACTATGTTATGCATGCCAGGCCAGTAGTTGGTGATCAAGAAACACCCCGCAAAAATGTAATACACATGCACATGATGTCACCTTTTTCACAAATTCAAATTTTTGTTGTTTACATGGATATGATACAGGCATCGTGTTCAAAAGCTTGTGTTTTCAGGACCCCCAAACAGAGTTATCGAAGACACCTGATGTTAACAAACAGAAACACTGAATGACAAAAATCCAAATGTTTAGGTTACCATTACTGTGGTCAGTGTTTGCTTTAGTTGGGCTCTTTTGACTTTTTAACATTAGATATTGTTTGGCTGCTGTAAATGAGTTATAACAGCTAGACAAGACAAGAGCAAAGATGGTTATGGGGTTTTGGTTATGTTTTGACATCATCATAGTTTAACCGGAATCTCTGAGTTGGCTTTATCTTATCTATTGCAGTTATGCTACAGCAATCTATGATGGCACAGTATAAGATCTCAAATTTTCAGCATAATCAGAGAGATTTTTAAAAGTTCCTCTGATCAAAACATTTAAAAGAAAAAAACTTTCATTTAGACACACAGACATTAAGAATCAGCGTGAGAACCTCAACAACGGTGACCATCAAAAAGCATGTTGCAGTGCATTCTGGCATTTTTTGATCAGAACAATTTTTAAGAAACCCTTTGGATTGGACTGAAAATTGCAGGTATTATAATATAGAATCACAGGGCTGCTATAATCAATGTAAATCTAACTCAGAGATTAGGCTCTAAATGAGTTCAGTGATTCAAGTCAAATGATGATTATGAAAAAACACAACCAACACACACTTAGCTTGTCTAGCTGTTATAACTTATTTACAGCATCTAAACAATATCTAATGTTAAAAAGTCAAGGGTCAAGAGCCTAACTAAGAGCCTAAGAGCCATCACAGTAATGGTGACCTACAAATGTCTCCTTCAGTGTTTCTATTTGTTAACGTCAGGTGTCTTCAATAACTTTTTTTTTAGTTTGTTTGTTTTTTTGTCCAATGAAACTAATATTTTTGTTTAAATTTTACTTTATTTTTTGTGCTATTTTATTCATTTTGAATGGTTAATTTGTAAGTATCTCATTTGATTAATTCATTTTTTTTGTGTATAATTTAATTAATAATATTGCTTGTAATTTGTTGACACAATTTTATTTAGTAAATATAATGTATCAGTTTTATAGACAAACAAAGGAGGTGGATATTAAGATGTGAAATGAACAGAATGAGAACTTCATCCTATTAGGTAAAATATACATTGACAAAATTCTTTCTTTGGGGTTTTTATTTGCAGTTGAAAAAGGTAAGAAATAGCAATATATCGTTAAATGCTTAAAATTGTTTTAAAATTTTTATTGTGGTTTATATAGCTATATAACTAGTGTATTTACATTTACATTTATGCATTTAGCAGACGCTTTGATCCAAAGCGGCTTACAGTGCATTCAGGCTATACATGTTTTATCACTATGTGTGTTCCCTGGGAATCGAACCCACAACCTTTTGCGCTGTTAACGCAATGCTCTACCACTGAGCCACAGGAACAGCAAGTGTATAGCAATCATGCTGCAAAACATTTTACGAGTTACTGAAATAATTGCATATTACCTTTTGTAGTTGTTTGATACAGTCCAGGAAAATGATTATAAGAAAACCAGTGATGCTCCAAAACACATTTAACATGTGAACATGTTTTCTCATCTATAACATACCAAAAAAGATGCAAACCTTAAAATGAGGAACTTTTCTATAAATATATCTAAGTTGTGGGCTGAATAAAAAAGATACCACAGTACTGTACACACAGACATTGTTCACACCAGGTTAAAAAATATCCTCTTAGTATATTTCTTAGGCTTTACCAAATTTGCATATTATACCTTTGCACAAAAACCCTGGTAAGTAGAATGTATCCGTATCAACTTCCTGCTTCTGTTAAATCTTTACACAGCACTTACCATGTGTCTCTCCTTTGTCCCTGTGGTAGCCATTTGCTCCATTATTTCTTTATTGATTGTGTATTCATCTTGTGAAACATAGAGGGAAAAAAGGAAATTGAAACAGGAATGCCACTAAAAGGACCTTGGTAACCTATGGTTTGCTGCACAGTAAATTCCCCCTGTTAAATTAAAGGGTTAGTTCACTCAAAAATGAAAATTAGCCTCACCCTCAAAGCATCCTAGGTGTATGTGACTTTCTTCTTTCAGATGAATCCAATCGGAGTTATATTAAAAATTGGCCCTCCAAGCCTTTCAATGGTATTCCTTTGCTAAAGTAAGGAAACTTTGTTTCCTTTTGTTCCTGCATATCTCAGAAGCGCGCGCGCATGACACCTACATCCTATGTCATCCGCCTGGACGGCTTCCGCATATGACAGTCAGCGGAAGTGAGAAAAAAAGTGTTTATTACGTTTGAAATATGGATATTTATCTTACAAAAACGCATGTATTAGCTACAGGAGACCTTTATTCAACGCCGGAGCCGTATGAGGGACGTTTTATTAAGGATGTGCGCACTTTATTTCACGTCTTCTGAACTGTTGACAAAAAACATCCGCTTACCCCATTGAAAGGCTTGGAGGGGCCAGGACCATTTTTAATATAACTCCAATTGGATTCGTCTGAAAGAAGAAAGTCACATACACCTAGGATGCTTTGAGGGTGAGTAAAGCAAAGGCTAATTTTCATTTTTGGGTCAACTAACCCTTTAACACAGCTCGGTGTTCATATGGGAACCACCAGCAGGGTGTTAAAAGTAACACCGAAGCAGTGTTAGAGATAATTAGGTACTTAAGTGGTTAATTAAGTGATGATTGTTTGATTATTGAAGACACCTAATGCAGAATCACTGAATGAAAGAGAAACACAAGAACTACACTGACTTCCAGCCACAGCCTTAAGCCCTATTCGGACGGTAATTGTTTCTCAGGGGGACTAGTAAGTGATTTTCACCATATACAGGGGGTAGTTGGTGATTTAATTGCCGTCCGAATCCAGGATGTCGGTGTTTTTCTCTCACCATCCCCGTGAAATCCCGGCCGAATTACCTACTGTTTTTTGACAAACACCGAGGTCTTCAAACACTCGTGTGGTAATTTAATTACCGTCCAAATCCACATCTCTGAGTTTACGAGAAGAAATCGATTCAAAATTCAGTGTTTAATCCCTTTTTGAGCACTCCCGAACACCGTAACTTTGTACTTCGGTGTAATTTACATATTATTTCTGAAATGCTGGAAAGTATTTAAAAGAACAATACTTCATGACTGCTCAACCACAACGACTGGGAGCAGAAAAAGAAGAAAAGCACAAACTTTCAAATGGGTCTTTATTATGGCAGCAGCAGGTGCAATACAATTTTAAAATGTGTATTATAAACGGATATATATCGCGTATAATTATATACAACTATAGCGCGTCTATTTTCCTATTTTTAAACAGGAGATTTAAATAATCAAATAATAAATATTATAAAATATGCTTGGAATAATAAGAATACATTTTACATAATAAGTATTTTAAAATACATTTTACACAATAATAAGAATACATTTGTAAATAAAATTAATTTTATTTACAGCAGACAATCATGTGACTGGCCACGTGAGCAGCGCGTTCCCGGGTGCTGAGGATCACAGAACTCGCTCCTCCTCTGTGAATAAATCTCCATCCGAATCCATGAGTTTTATCACTGAGGTGATATGTAAATTTATTTTTACAGACGTCCATATGAGAAACAATTGCCGTCCGAATCGGGCTTTAGATGAAATCAACTGAAAATACATGAAATCTCTCTTATTACAAACCAGACTGACTTTATTTTTTCTCATTAGTCTACAGTTCTAAAAAAAAACAGGTTTAGATGTTTTATTGAAAATGTTTGGTTACCATTATGGTGATTAGTTTAGTTGGGCAGTTTGACTCTTGGCTTTTATGTTAAGTGTGTGGTCTTTATAACAGTGTTTATGAAAACATAAATTGTTACAAAAGAAGCCATAATAAAGAGTGATCATGTAATATGGTTTACACCACTGGTCTCAAACTCAATTCCTGGAGGGCCACAGCTCTGCACAATTTAGCAGAGCTGTGGCCCTCCAGGAATTGAGTTTGAGACCACTGGTTTACACCATGAAGTCGTCGTCTAATGTGTCAAAGTGTGTCCAATTTTTTTTTTTTTTTACACACTGTTTAAGATTTCAAATTTAAAATATCTGATCTGTGGCATGAAGGTTCTGTTGGTGAAAATAACTTAAAGAACAACCACTTTCAGTTAGTGATGGGACTAGACTTCTTCTTGATGGTGTAAACCATATCATCTGATCACTCTTGTTTATGGTTTCCTTTGTAACAAATAATATTTTCATAAACTCTGTTATAAAGACAAAAGAGCCAAGAGTCAAACTGCCCAACTAATAATCACCATAATGGTAACCAAACATTTTCAATAAAACAACATCTAAACCTGTTAATTCTCATAACTGTAGACTAATGAGAGAAATAAAGTCAGTCCGGTTTGTAATAAGATAGATTTCATGTCTTTTCAGATGATTTCATTTAAGGCTGTGTCTGGAAGTCAGTTGTAGTTCTTGTGTTTCTCTTTCATTCAGTGATTCTGCTTGTTATCATCAGGTGTCTTCGATAATCAAACAGTCATCACTTAATTAACCACTTAAGTACCTAATTAACTCTAACACTGCTTCAGTGTTACTTTTAACACCCTGCTGGTGGTTCTTATATGAACACAGAGTGGTGTTGATTTAACACCAGGGAATTTACTGTGTTTGTACCTGATTTTACTTGCCTATTTAGCTCTGTAAAGCTACTTTGACACAATCTGTATTGTATAAAACACTTTAGAAAAAAAAGGTGACCAGACAAACCAAGAGAACTGAAAAACATGTGTGACACATTCTTGGACCTGGAACAAAAAATTGTTTGCTCACCACTTCCACGTTTGCTCACGTTTTCTCTCTCTCTTAATATTGTGTTGAACATTTTTCCACTGTAATGCTGCTGCTGATTCTCATTAAACAGACACTCAATCTTGTTCATCAGGTCTCTCATCTCTGATTTGTTGTTCATCATCTTGTTGCAGGTATGAAATCTTCCTCCACATTTCTCCAGCAGCTGCTCCAGAACAGGGTTTTTCTTCAGATCATTAATGATAGTGTCAGACTCTTCTTCTCTCTCATACGTGAAGAGAATCATCACAAACTGAAGAACTTTGTCACCAAACACTTTCTGAAGCCAATCAAGGCCCGTCTTATCTGCATCTGTTAACTGGCCCAGTCGCACAACAAAGATAAAGGCATGGATTTCATTTTCATTCACTATTTGACGAATGAGATGAACCTCGTGATCAGTCTCATGTAATCCAGTCATGTTGATCACTGATACATGACATTTTGATTTTTTCCTCATTAAAGAAACAATGCTGGATATTTCTGCATTTTCCATATTTGTGTTTTTTTCTTCCAGTAAAATGTTTTCATGTCCAAACTGGACTGATGAAGAGTTTCCAAATAACACAATGGTCAGACCTGGGTGTAGGATAAACAGCACATAACTATTATTTACTGTAACACATTAAAACACTGTAATATAAGAAAATTATAAACAATACTGTTCTTTTCTTACCCATGCTCCTGTGTAATGAATTCCAAAGTTCAGGTGCTTCACTCATGTCTGCATAATCATCGTGTTTGGAGTTGCTCGTTTTTTCTCCAGGCTCTTCATTTCCCTGAAGAAAGATTATGGACTTTTCCAGAAAGGTTGACAAATGTGGAAGACTTTGTGTTTAGATTATTAATTTCTGTCATGATCACTCTCAGAGAGACTGGCATGGTAAAGAATATGGACATGGTAATGTTAATGTATTTGGTCTTGGTGAAATATATCTGCTACACTGCTGCTGTTGATTATTGCTGCTGCAGAGCAAGTACTGAGACTTGCTACTGCCAATATATTCACAGACATGCTGCTACATGTAAGACACTGCTGCTGCTGCACACATAACATACATGAAATTACCCCTCAACAAAGCTGAGAAACAAAAAGTCAGTGCAAGCCATTATATACATGCTGCCGAGAAAACAAACTGCTGCATTTTTATACATGCATATATTCACATACCCCCCCCCCCACCCTGCCCTGCAAAAAAATAACAAAAATAAAAAACCTGCCATGACTAGGGGTGGGAATCTTCAGGCACTTCACGATCTGATCCGATTCCGATTCTGGGAGTCACGATCCGATTCCAAAACGATTCTTGATCTACATTTTTTCCCCAATGAATTATTCTGCTGTGCAAATACAACTTTACATCTTAACCAAAACTGGAGTTTCTATGCTTTTTGCTAATAGTTGGAATCTCTGTGTGTCAGTACTGCCATCTTAAAAGTAGGGGTGTGAATCTTGGTTTCACGATTCAATTCAATTACGATTATCATTATCAACTCAATATCACGATGCGTCACATTCTCAGTTTTCAATATTAGGCTACTGCACATGGCTACATTTTCATATAAATTTTAAATAAAATTTATTTTGTGCAAAATTTACTTTTTTTATTATTATTATATAAGCAGGCTACTTTTTAAAACAATTACTTATTTAAAATAAGTGTTCTTTAAGTATCCGAAAGTTTACAGACAATAGTTATGGGTTTTTCTTTTTTCCTCAGCATTATTGCCGTTTGATTATTACTGATGAGATCATAGACAGTGGCAGCTTTAACAGGCTGCATTCAGACTAATGCACAGATCTATTTCGATATATCAGATGTTTTGTCCTGCTCTGAAAACATAACTGACTGTGTGTACATCAATTTCGTATAAAAGTACTATACGAAAATGCAAGTGCATTTAACCGCAGCCGCAATCGAGCTTCAGGACAAACAAACACAAAGCGCACGTGAAAGTTTGTCAGTGCGCGAATTTCATGCATCTAATAGTACTGCATTCCAAACGGTATAAATTAAAGCATATCTAAAGCATATCTAAAGTTAAACACGGTGGGTGGAAGCTCACATTGTCAAGCAATGTGCACGTATCTCGCAGCGCAAATTCTGTGCAATGAAGCCCTCCGCGTCTCTAGCGCGCACACGTGCCATATGCGGGAAAAAACCCAAGCCCAGAATCGATTCTGAATGATTCAGAATCGTTGAAGAGAGAATCGCAGTGCATCGGAGAATCAATTTTTTTCTCCCACCCCTAGCCATGACATGTACTGCTGGTGTTTCAAAGAGCTATGAGACCACGTTATCCATGAGACCACGTGTTACTGTCTCTGTGTGCCTAGGCTATCATGCTGAATGGCTTACACCTTGTGGCATATGGCTACGTGCCTGGGCTAACATCCTGACTGACCTAACACTAGTGGTCTATGGCTATGTGTCCCTGGGCTACCATTCTGAATGGCTTAACACTAGTGACCTATGTATATGTGTCCCTGGGCTACCATGCTGAATGGCTTAGTTAAAAAAAATGTGTTTTCTTTAACAATAGATAACATGTTGCAAGCTAACAGAGATTAGAAAACTGAGCAACCACCTGAGCAAGTATCATAATTTAAGTCATTTATAATATAATTGCCATAACCCTTATACTCTTATTTGAATAAGTGAAAGCAAAACACAAAAACAAAACACAAAGAAAAAACGCTAGGTAATGTCTGGCGTGGCAAGAACAAGATTTCACCATGAGTGAATGTTTGTGTAGCTTAAGTACTCCAGGTGATTAGAAACAGGTGTGAGTGTAATCAGTTCTTGGAAGGAGGATCATGGGAAATGTACCCGGAAAGGAACAGAGAGTGTGGTGATTGAGCTCTCTGATGGCAAGCAGGAGGAAAAATAGGGACTGAATTCATAACAGAATCCCCCCTTTAAAGAACAGCTTCCAGATGTTCCGAAACATCTGACTAGGAGGGTGGTAGAGTGGAGGCGGACCAAGGAGAGGGATGGAGGGCTCCCATTATAGGAAGTGCAGCGGATAATGGAAGGACTACTAGAACAACTAGGATTGAGGCCGTGGGGCTTAAGAGCGTCGAGGCCACAAGGCTTGAGAGTGCTGAGGCCACAGGGCTTGAGAGCGCTGGATTTGGGACACCAGCTGCTCGCACCAACAACAGTGGTGGATCCCTCACACAGGAAATCAATCTCCAACACGCAGAGGCCTTCTTTATAGACTCAAGTGTAGCAACCACGAAAGCTGGAGACTCTGGCGGGATGATCATGATGGCTGGAGACTCTGGTGTGGTAGCAAAGACAGTTGAGGGCTCTAGCATGGCAGCCATGTTGGCTGATGGCTCTGGCGTGGCAGCTATGTCAGCTGAGGACTCTGTCATGGTAGCAATGTCTACAGAGCTGGGTTTGGACAGGGTAAACCCAGTTCCGTGCCCAGTTCCGTACAAAAAAACGGTGAACACATCTTACATATGATTCTGAAGAAGCATGCAAACTTTTATGCAGATCGGCCAGTAGGTGGTGCTATAACAGTTATAAACGCTCAGAAACACTTAATAATGTTATGTTAAATTACTTGAAACAGCTAAAATGGTCATTTTCATCACATAAAATGGTACAGGTTTGCTAAATATTAAAAATTATACCTTTTTATATATGCGTTTAACCCTTAAAGACCTAGAACATTTTTGGGGCACCTGGCACGCCTGCACTTTCTTTGTTTTTAAGCCCTATTCTAGCAGTCAGCATCAAGTCCCATATATCATTATAAACAGGAGAACTTGTAGTTTCAGTCTAGCTAATTTAGAGTCCCAATTTTCCTTGTTTTCTCTAAGAATGAATGAATTTCCAGAATTTTAAGAAAATGCAAGCAACAATTGGGTGTTTTTTACTGTGTACTCAAACAGAAACACCTGAGGTTTGGATTTTTTTTTCTTTAGAAAGTTGTTTCTGGGTGTTTTACACTTCCAAATAAAATTGTGTCTACATATAACATTCCCCAAGCAAGTTATAGCCATTTATTACAATTTTGTTATAGGCGCTTTTCAGTGAAAAACAGGTCTATTTAGTTTACTAACAATATAGGTGTGTCCAAAAAAAACATTTAGGGAGTAAAGAAAATGGAATCAGTGTTATATAATAACAAAACACGGTAAAAAAGTGACTTTTTTCAGATAAATATATTTTCAATCTGAGTATGAACAACAACAAACACAAACCGTGCAGCTATTTAGTGAAAACAATTGCACAAATTGTCTTCTGCAGCAAAAATACAAACAGTGCAAATGATTAACAAACTACACAAAATGAGTGAGAAATATACAGAGTTCAACAGAACAAATAGTGAAAATGATCTTTATGAACTATATACGAATTATTTACATTACATACATAATATTTATGGATCGATCTGCTGGCTGTACGTTACTGCGTCAGAATCGATTTTACCGGGACACCGCCTAGCGATGCGAAGACATAAATTCCAGTGCTTTATCTTGCAAAACCTATGTTTATTGGTTGAATATGTTACAGTTTGAATCAATCTGGGCAGGGGGGTGGGACTAAGCATCAACAATCGTTCCTGTTTTGCTCAGAGGGACGAAATACATTGGTTTCTTCTGACGAATCAATGTTGTCAAAATGTGATGATGTAATCACGTACACCACGGAGCCTCTGAATATCCAAATAAGACAAATGAGATATCTCCGAAAAGTGGAGAATCTCCGCTTTACAACACTTTTTATACCTCTTAGCTGTCAAAGATATGCGACGGCCCTAGATTAATGATGTTTCACTTTAACAGCACGTTAAAACATCACACTCTTACTTTATCTGGACAAACTGTGCATCAGTAGAAGGATTTAAGACTCTAGCTTTGATATTTTACCACTGTTTTGATTAAACATTGTTGCAGTGACAGTAATTTAGTAATTTATGTCAGGAGTGCAAAATAATAAATCTGTATGTGTCATTTTTGGAATAGAAATTCACGACGCATTCATATTCAGTCACGTCTGCAGCGGTTTATTTGTGTTCACATAGACTCACTAAACAGCATCAATAAGGGCTTATAATCCAAAGATGCATATACATGGAGAAATATAGATACATTTACTCATGTTTACTTCATATTTCTTCAGACAGAATCATCATTTCTATTCATTTTCCACTGATTTAGGTGGGCTGTCTCAGTGTGTTTACTCTTCCGTGCTCGTGGTATGACTCTCTGAGACCTGATTCGTCTGTCGCTTATCAATCATAACTGCGTCTCATGTCCCGCCCCATCTGTTCCTGTCACTCACTTCCTGTACTCTTCCGTGCAGTGTTGCCAACTTAGCAATTTTGTTGCTAAATTAAGCAACTTTTTTTTAAGCAACAAATTTTGCTATTTTTAAAATTTATTTGGCAATTTTTAGCAACTTTTGATAAATGACTCGATAAAAAGGCACACAATTTCCATCTAAATTACACAAAATGAGGAAACAAAAGATGCGTAGCAGTACACACATCACATGAATTAAGTTAGCTGCTATTTGCAATTGTTCAATTTGATAATAGGCCTAATAATTAAATAATTGAATAATTGTTCATTTATGATACACCTTAGCTTGTACCTGCGATTGTTGATCAGTTAGAACACTGTAAGAAAAATATCTAGAAAAATGGAAAAGGTACTAGTAATTTTTCAGGACATTGTGTTATCCATTATCCATTGTAACCCTGTAACCCAAAAACACAAAATACAATGGTTAATTTAAAATGCAGGACAAAAAAATTCCTTAATATTAACATAGTAGATTGTGCCCTATTTTTACAGACTTTTCTTAGAGTGTAGCACACTAACTAACTACTAAAACACTGCTTATAACGGTTCAGAATGTGTAGTTTTATAAGTTTATTAGCTAATAAAAAAAATAAATAATTTGAATGGTTCAAAACTGTGTGTGTTCAATAATTCAGTGTTGTATTTAAAAATACAGTTATTTATATTTTAATATTATATTAGGCATTTATATTATTTTACAAACAAATTAAATTAACATATACATTTATTTTTTGCTGAGATTTGATGTAGTGACACATTTTTGCGTCGTAATTATGCAATGATGTCATCGCGCAATGACATCACAACGTCATTTAGCAACTTTTAGCAACAAATCAACCGACCTTTAGCAACTTCCCCTGAAAATTAGTTGGCAACACTACTTCCTTGCTGACCACAGCAAACACAGAGAAACCTCTGTACCCACAAAATATCCAAATAATAAACACACGATTATGATAGTATATGGTTTGTATGTGATTTTCATAACAATAATTTATGTGTGCATATGAAATGCTAATTTGTGCAGTGATATAAAAGGTAAACAACCAAATTCCACATGTGATCACAAAAGGAAGTTATTACAAACACTCGATGATGGTTTAAAGTGAGTTTTGTGTAAAAGTGTACTAATAATCTCATAAATTGTCGTATGTAGCTTGATGCTAGCGTTAGCTCTAATGCAGCTACAGAACAGGTGCAGTTCTTCTTCATGCTGTATTTTGTCATAATAACTGACGTAAGGTCATAAGAAAATGTTTTGTTGTATTTTTTTAAGAAAGACTTCTGATAATAGTTGGGTAAATGTATATTGGGATTGAAGTGATGTGGCTTGGTAAACCTTAATGCCAGAATAAAGGCTAATAATGGCTGATTAAAAACAAAAGAATAATGATAAAGGAATAATGAGGATTATGTCTCATACCTGATGGAGGTGTGAAAGGTTTGTCGTGTGAGGACAACAGAATCATGAATGGGGCAGTTTGCCGAGCCAGACACAAGGAGACAGCTTACAGGAGAGCTTACAAGGGTTATAAATCAATTTTATTAGCCTTTTATTAAAAGAAGGGTGAAAGTACGCACATCTGAAAAAATCTTAGCCAGGTGCAAGATCAAAGAGTATCATCAAAAAAGTGGAAAAAAGACCTGCACACTGTTATTCCCTTTAATCAAATTTTTTTTTAAATAACAACGTTTTGGTCCAGAGACCTTCATCAGGCAAACACATACAAGCAAATGCAACAGCTCAATAAGTAATAAGATTCAAGCAGAGTTCCAATTGATTGCACCTGTTGGTAATCAAGGTCAATCATGTGAGCAGCTATATCACAATTAAAACAAGACAACCACATTGAGGCAAAAATTGGAATACAAACACAATATCAGGAAATATCCAAACCATCACAAAACACCCAAACAATCCCCCATCATTTTTGTAATTTACAATTGCTTGTCCTAAAAATAGATAATGCATAACCATACAACACATATATTAGGGTACAAATGAAGCTGTATCAACAACATTCACCTTTGAATACAAAGAATATCAATTAGAAACATGAGTTAAAATCAAGTTCTAAATTCAAACCCTTAGGAGAAAGAGTATTTAGTGTGTAAATATAATAAGCTTCTCTTTTTAGTAAAATCTTATTGAAATCACCACCTCTCCTGAGTACTTTAACATGTTCAACTCCAATATACTTGAGTGTGGAAAGGTTATGTCTTTTTAAGTTAAAATGTATTGCTACCGGGTTTTTTTGATCATTAGTGCGAATACTGCTTCGATGTTCTGCAATCCTTGTTTTTAAAGCACGTCGTGTTTTTCCTATATACGCTAACCTGTATGGACATTTTATCATATAAATAACATTTTTAGTAGTACATGTGATGACACCCTTAATTTTGAACTCCCTTCCTGAATGAGGATGAGACAAAACATTAGATTTTGTAGTAAAATTACATTGGGCACAACGACCACAACTATAGTTACCCGAGGGGATAGATAAAAAGTGAGTGGGTCGTTCTACAGATAACCTAACATCAGCTCTTACAAGGAGATCACGTATATTAGAAGAGTGTTTATACACAAACCTTGGTGTTTTCTCAAAGATATCACTGAGGAGAGGGTCGGATTTTACGATATACCAATGTTTGTCTATACACTTTTATACACACTGAACAAATAGAAGAATATTGAACAGCACATACAGTGGTTTTGTTTTCTGATTTTAACCGTTTTTTATGTAGAGTTGTCTCTTGATTTTCATTTTCAAATCTCCTAACTGCAGACTGTATCCAATCTTCACTGTGACCTCTCTCCCTAAATCTGTTAATCAAATCAGTACTTTGTTGTGTATATGACTGTTCAGTACTACAAATTCGACGTATCCAATTAAATTTACTAATAGGCAGGGGCGGATTTAGTGAATTGGGGGCCCCAGGCAAATATAGGAATGGGGCCCTACACATTTACACACATTTACCTAGATCAGCCTTGAGGTTCCATTTTTTGTCGTGATGCTTGCTGCTGCACAATGGTGCCCCATAGTTGTGTCCAATGTTTCTACATTTTCATGTACATGTTATAATTCTTTCATTTACATTTATTCATTTAGCAGACACTTTTATTCTTTCATGTTGTAGACCAAGAAATAGCATTTGATTTACCGTTGAGATACAAGCTTTAACAAAAATCTAAATAAATTATAAAATGATAAACCTCACAATTGAACATTTAAACCATTTTTTTAAAGAAAAGGGATGAGTCAGAAGTATAAATTATTATATTATTTATGTGGGTGGATTTTCGCATTGCTCTGAACAAAAACTGCAGACTGGATTATTGAAAATGCACATTCATTCTCTGCCAGTAGGAGGTGCTTTTGGAATGTCAGAAATATAGTGGTTTCCCCGGTAACAGCTGTAAACAAAGCAGTGCTCAGCTCATAAATGATACTTTATCAGGTAAAATGAAAATGCCATCGAAACTTTTCTGAAGACAATTGGTTCCCTTCAGAGGTTCATTCTTAAAAAAACTGGAATTAGCGAGAATGAGAAAAGTGTGAAAAAATATAGCCTATATTGACAAGGAAAGTCCACTGATGAGTTACCAGCGTAAGCCTACATTTAATTTTAATCATTTTAATTTAGGGCTGTCAATCGATTAAAATATTTAATCGCGATTAGTCGCATAATCACAACTTAATCGCACACTTTTATCTGTTCTAAATGTACCTTAAATTACTACTTTTCAAGTTTTTAATACTCTAATCAACAAGGGCATGGACAAATATGGAGGCTTTATGCAATATGTTTATTATTAGTGAAACAATAGTTAGCATAGAGCATGAAGACTACACTCTAAAAAAGGATGTGTTAAATATTAACACATTTTTTGTGTTATGGCCATTTTAACACATTTTGTGTAATTTTAAGTTGATCATGTGTAAAAAGAAAGAGAGAGAGAGAGAAACAACACAGTGTGTCCAACACAATATGTGTTAACTATCATCCAATCACATTTCTGCCTATGTCACTCCACAAGCTGTTAAGCTAATCCGCACCTGTCTTTTTCATTGGTAAATGATGTGGATGCACTCGTGTCAGGTATATGGATTTCCCCGCAAGAAATGTAATGTTCCCAGAGCATTATCAAAGCGTCCCGCCGGTGTCAATGACGTTCCCAGAATGTTTACCGAGATGGTCATGATGTGGAGTTCTTTGAAGGGTTGGGGACGTTATTTGGAGAATCTTCAGGGATTAACACTGATCAGAGTGTGTTTGGTCCCACAATACAGAGTGTTAAAGTAACACTGAAGCAGAGCTGAACTTAATGAGAAAGTTAACAAGCAGAATTACTGAAGGAAAGAGAAACAGAGAAACAGAAAAACAGAGCGAGACGAACAGAAACACAACTACAACTGACTTAGTCACAGCCTCAGTTGAAATCAACTGAAATAAAACACATTAAATCTCTCAAGATTTCAGCAGAGGAAGATTAAACAACTCCACAAACAGCATCACCAGCTTCACTTACAGTATTATTAACCAGTTTGACTTTATTTCTGTCATACAAAAGTTCTTAATGAGAATTAACAAAGGTTTAGATGTTGGTTTCATTTCACAAAACTTCACCATCACCATCACTGTGGTCAGAGTTTGCTTTAGTTGGGCTCTTGACCCTTAAATATATATACATATACATATATATATATATTTAAAAAAAAAAATCTCTTTTTCTGCTGTAATTCTGTTTACAGAGCAGATTATAGCAAAGAAAAACCTGGAGAAAATATGATCAGAGAATGTTGGCTACTTGATACTGAAAACAATGATCATGTTTTGATGATCATGATTCACTGATTGTTATGTTGAATACTGAAGCTCTTTGTTTCTGTAGGTTGACTTTTAACAGTGTTTGGACAATTTAAACTAAAAAAAATTGAGCACAAATTTTTTTTGTCTATGGCACACATAGACATGGAGAATCAACATATGAATCTCAACAATGGTGACAATCAACAAAATTGGCTTAATTTATTCATGTTGCAATGCATTCTGGGAGCCATGAATGAGTTTTGATTGGTGCACCCAGAATGCACTGCAGCATGAAGCTTTTTGTTTATTGTCACCATCGTTGAGATTCATATGCTGATTCTTGATGAATGTTTGCGTCTAAGTCATACAGATGTTCAAAATGTCTTGGGTGCAAAGTGTTTTTAAAGTCCAGCAACGTATCGGATTAAAAATGTATCTCATCTACGTCACACCTTATTTTTACTTGTTAATCTCAAATAATCACACATTCTCTGAATTAGATCTGAGAATTAGGACCTTACACGACAACTAACTCATCATTAGCGATCAATCAAAACCAACTGATCATGTTTTCTTCTGGGGTTTTTTGCCATAACAAATGTGTTTTGCAAACACAGCTTTACAGCAGCCTGAGAAAAATTAATGTTAGCAAGTCAAGGGTCAAGAGCCCAACTAAAGCAAACACTGATCACATTAATGGTAAGTTCAAATGAAACATTCAACATCTAAACCTCTGTTCTAAATAACTTTTTTTAGACAAACTGGTTAGTAATGAGTGAAGCTGGTGATGCTGTTTGTGGAGTTGTTTAATTCTCCTCTGCTGAGATCTTCAGAGATTTATTATTTTATTTCAGTTGATTTTATGTTTCTGTTTTTTGCATTCAGTATTCAGTATTGCATTCATTTTAACTGGTTAAGAATAGCACATCTATGACACAAAATGTGTAATGTTTGAGACATCAGTGTGTTAAATATTTTAACACACTGCCTGTGTTAAAAATAATAACACACTGGTTGTGTTAAAATTTAATTAACTCAAAATGTGTTGTCCCTAACTTGACACACAGGTGTGTTAATATATAACACAGGTTGTGTTGTCTTTAACACATCTGTTTTTTTAACACACTAATGTGTCATAAATCACACAATTTGTGTCATATTTGTGTCATTATGACACATTAGTGTGTTAAATATTTTAATGTTATCAATCTGTGTTAAGAAGAATATCACACTGGTTGAGTTGAAATTAACACAAAATGTGTTGTCCTTAACTTGACACACAGGTGTGTTAAAATATAACACAGGTTGTGTTGTTTTTAACACATTTGTTTTAAGAGTGTAGACAAAAGGTCATAGATGTTTTCAAAGAACATGTTCATATCTATTAGACACATGAAAAAAAAGAACATAGAAATACCAGGTTCCCTATACTTCTCTTTCTTTGCACTGAGCAATTTACTGACACAGCTCACTTCTTCTGCAAAATGTACATTTATTTTTTATTATTAGATTTGTTTGCCTCTCTGTGCCACATACTGTATTTTGATGCAGCTAAATTCTCAATAAAACTGTTTTCATTGGTATATTTTACTGTTTCTGTTGTCAGACAACGGAATGAATGTGAAATAGTGACTGAAATGCGACCCATTAAGACTACATAAAAAGCTCTCCCTTCCAAGATGTTAATCTGCACAAAAATCCTGATTTATAATCCAGCCGTCGTCTGATAAAATCAAATAGGCTACACATAAGATAAAGACAATAGCTGTGCTGTGATTCCGGCTATACTTGCATGTAAAATTAGAGAAGCAAGCAACATATCTGTGTTTTAACTGAAAGCGCAGCTCGTTTCAGATCAAACAGAGAGAGAGAGAGGTGTGCGCGCGCTGGGAAAGAGAGAGACCTCGCACTCATGCGGCAGTCAGCTTCAGATGCATAATATTTTCATTTGCTACAAGCAGGATACACAAGAAGCACGTTCAACTCGGACACGCAGACGGTTGCCGTGGTAATAAACACCGTAAACAGCAACCGTTCGCGTGTCCGCGCTAAATGCGCATCTCATATAAAGCATTTTAGGGGGCCCTTGGCTTTTGGGGGCCCAAGGCAGTCACCTACCTTTGCCTAATGGGTAAGTCTGCCCCTGCTAATAGGCAAGCTATGTTTCAATGTTGTAGGATGGTAGCTCTGTCCATGCAAAAGTGTATAGACAAACATCGGTATATCTTAAAATCCGACCCTCTCCTCAGTGATATCTTTGAGAAAACACCAAGGTTTGTGTATAAACACTCTTCTAATATACGTGATCTCCTTGTAAGAGCTGATGTTAGGTTAACTGTTGAACGACCCACTCACTTTTTATCTATCCCCTCGGGTAACTATAGTTGTGGTCGTTGTGCCCAATGTAATTTTACTACAAAATCTAATGTTTTGTCTCATCCTCATTCAGGAAGGGAGTTCAAAATTAAGGGTGTCATCACATGTACTACTAAAAATTTTATTTATATGATAAAATGTCCATACAGGTTAGCGTATATAGGAAAAACACGACGTGCTTTAAAAACAAGGATTGCCGAGCTTCGAAGCAGTATTCGCACTAATGATCAAAAAAACCCGGTAGCAGTACATTTTAACTTAAAAAGACATAACCTTTCCACACTCAAGTATATTGGAGTTGAACATGTTAAAGTACCCAGGAGAGGTGGTGATTTCAATAAGATTTTACTAAAAAGAGAAGCTTATTATATTTACACACTAAATACTCTTTCTCCTAAGGGTTTGAATTTAGAACTTGATTTTAACTCATGTTTCTAATTGATATTCTTTGTATTCAAAGGTGAATGTTGTTGATACAGCTTAATTTGTACCATAATATATGTGTTGTATGGTTATGCATTATCTATATTTAGGACAAGCAATTGTAAATTACAAAAATGATGGGGGATTGTTTGGGTGTTTTGTGATGGTTTGGATATTTCCTGATATTGTGTTTGTATTCCAATTTTTGCCTCAACGTGGTTGTCTTGTTTTAATTGTGATATAGCTGCTCACATGATTGACCTTGATTACCAACAGGTGCAATCAATTGGAACTCTGCTTGAATCTTATTACTTATTGAGCTGTTGCTTTTGCTTGTATATGTTTGCCTGATGAAGGTCTCTGGACCGAAACGTTGTTATTTTAAACATTTTTGAATAAAGGGAATAACAGTGTGCAGATCTATTAACCTTTTATTAGCCTTCTCTAAAAGCACACGACATGGTCTTAGAAAATGTTTCATAAAATTCACAGTTTTAGAGATTATGTGCTGAAATTTCAAATTAAGCATTAGTAGACTTGTGGCTTTAGCTTCATTGTGTGTCTAAAATCATGTACCACAGCAACATTTTTTTTATACATTTAAAATATGTTTTTAATATTTTTGTTTTTGTTTTCATGTTTGAGCTTATATATCATAAGAGTCTGAGTAATTCTGATTCTTGAACAGTAAACTTTGAAGTGTCAGCTTTGTGAACATATGTTGATTATGTATCTAGTCAGAAAGACTCATGAGCAGGAACCTTTTTATTTTTGTCACAGTGTCTGGTTGCTGTGCTCTGGACTGGCCACTTGATGGCACTTTCCCTGTTCACTGTTTCATGTCATGAACTCTATTTCCCATGGTCCTTTGTCTTTCTGTTCTGATGATCAACAGCTGCAGGTCATATACTCATTAACTCGTCACTATTTAAAAATAATAATAAAAAATGTTTACAATACACAGAAACAATTGATAAAACTTGGCTTACTGAATATCAGGTCCCTTTCTACAAAAGCACTTTTTGTAAATGATTTGATTAATGATCATAAACTAGATTTGCTCTGTTTGACAGAAACATGGCTAAAACCAGATGAATACATTATTTTAAATGAGTCTACCCCCCAAGATTACTGTTACAAAAATGAGCCGCATCCAAAAGGCAAAGGGGGAGGTGTTGCTACAATTTATAACAATATTCTCAGTATTTCTCAGAAGACAGGCTTTAAGTATAACTCCTTTGAAGTAATGGTGCTTCGTATAACATTATCTAGAGAAAAAAGTATTAATGATAAATCCCCCGTGATGTTTATACTGGCTACTGTATACAGGCCACCAGGGCACCATACAGACTTTATCAAAGAATTTGCTGATTTTCTATCAGAGTTAGTGCTGGCTGCACATAAAGTCTTAATTGTGGGTGATTTTAATATCCACGTTGATAATGAAAAAGATGCATTAGGATCAGAATTCATAGACATTCTGAACTCTATTGGGGTTAGACAACACGTTTCAGGACCTACTCATAGTCGAAATCATACTCTAGATTTAATACTGTCACATGGAATTGATATTAATGGTGTTGAAATTCTGCAGCAAAGCGATGATATATCAGATCATTATCTAGTCTTGTGTAAACTCCATATAGTTAAAGCTGTAAATTCGACTCCTTCTTACAAATATGGTAGAACCATCACTTCTACCACAAAAGACTGCTTTGTAATTAATCTTCCTGATTTATCTCAATTCCTCAGCATAACCAACAGCTCAGAACAACTTGATGATGTAACAGAAACTATGGACTCTCTCTTTTTTAGCACTTTAGATACGGTTGCTCCTTTACGCTTAAGGAAGATTAAGGAAAAGAGTCCAACACCGTGGTATAATGAGCACACTCGCACCTTAAAGAGAGCAGCCCAGAAAATGGAGCGCAGCTGGAGGAAAACAAAACTAGAGGTATTTCGTTTAGCTTGGCGGGAAAGTACCCTATCCTACAGAAAAGCTTTAAAAACAGCTAGATCTGATTACTTTTCGTCTCTTTTAGAAGAAAACAAACATAACCCCAGGTATTTATTCAATACAGTGGCAAAATTAACAAAAAATAAAGCATCAACAGGTGTTGACATTTCCCAACAGTACAGCAGTAATGACTTTATGAACTATTTTACTTCCAAAATTAATACTATTAGAGATCAAATTGTAACCATGCAGCCATCAGCTACAATATCACATCAAATAGTGCACTATAGATCCCCTGAGGAACAATTCCACTCATTCTCTACTATAGGAGAGGAAGAACTGTATAAACTTGTTAAATCATCTAAACCAACAACATGTATGTTAGACCCTATTCCATCTAAACTACTAAAAGAGGTGCTCCCAGAAGTCATAGATCCTCTTTTGGCTATTATTAATTCGTCATTGTCATTAGGATATGTCCCAAAAAACTTTAAATTGGCTGTTATTAAGCCTCTCACTAAAAAACCACAACTTGACCCCAAAGATCTAGTTAATTACAGACCGATCTCGAATCTCCCTTTTCTGTCAAAGATACTAGAAAAGGTTGTATCCTCACAATTATATTCCTTCTTAGAGAAAAATGATATCTGTGAGGATTTCCCGTCAGGATTTAGACCGTATCATAGTACTGAGACTGCGCTCATTAGAGTGACAAATGACCTGCTCTTATCATCTGATCGTGGTTGTATCTCTCTGTTAGTGCTACTGGATCTTAGCGCTGCGTTCGACACTATCGATCACAACATTCTTTTGAATAGACTAGAAAACTTTGTTGGCATTAGTGGAAGTGCATTAGCATGGTTCAAATCGTACCTATTTGACCGCCATCAATTCGTAGCAGTGAATGAAGAGGTATCATACCGATCGCAAGTGCAGTATGGAGTACCTCAAGGCTCAGTACTAGGGCCGTTACTTTTCACGCTTTATATGTTACCCTTGGGAAATATCAATAGGAAACACGGAGTTAGCTTTCACTGTTATGCTGATGATACTCAGCTCTATATTTCTTCACGGCCCGGTGAAACACACCAAATTGAGAAACTTATGGAATGCATAATCGATATAAAAAACTGGATGACGAGTAATTTCTTACTGCTAAATTCTGAAAAAACAGAGGTGTTAATTATCGGACCTAAAACCCCCACAAGTAATAACCTAGAACACTGTCTAACACTTGATGGCTGCTCTGTCGATTCTTCATCATTAGTCAGGAACCTAGGTGTGCTATTTGATAGCAATCTCTCCTTTGACAGCCACGTTTCTAGCATTTGTAAAACTGCATTTTTTCATCTTAAAAATATATCTAAACTGAGACCTATGCTCTCAATGTCAAATGCAGAAATATTAATTCATGCGTTTATGACCTCAAGGTTAGATTATTGTAATGCTTTATTGGGTGGTTGTTCTGCACGCTTAATAAACAAACTACAGATGGTTCAAAATGCAGCAGCTAGAGTTCTTACTAGAACCAGGAAGTATGACCACATTAGCCCGGTTCTGTCAACACTGCACTGGCTCCCTACTAAACATCGTATAGATTTTAAAATCTTGTTAATTACTTATAAAGCCCTGAATGGTTTAGTTCCTCAGTACTTGAGCGAGCTCTTATCGCATTATAGTCCTCCACGGCCACTGCGTTCTCAAAACTCTGGCCATTTGATAATACCTAGAATATCAAAATCAACTGCGGGCGGCAGATCTTTTTCCTATTTAGCGCCCAAATTCTGGAACAATCTACCAAACACTGTTCGGGAGGCAGACACACTCTGTCAGTTTAAATCTAGATTAAAGACCCATCTCTTTAACCTGGCGTACACATAACACACTAATACACTTCTAATATTCAAATCCGTTAAAGGATTGTTAGGCTGCATTAATTAGGTCAACCGGAACCGGGAACACTTCCCATAACACACAATGTACTTGTTACATCGTAAGAAGATTGACATCTACGCTAATATTAGTCTGTTTCTTTCTTATTCCGAGGTCACTGCAGTCACCAGATCAGATTGTGGATCAGCACCTAGAGACGACCTCTACAGCCCTGAACGTCAGCGGAGACCAGGACACCTAGATGAGCCCCAGAGACAGATCCCCAGTGAGGACCCCGTCACCTAGACAGCCATCGGGAAAAGACAACTGGAACCATTTGAGCCCTTACAATCTGACTTTGCAGCAGTTGGAATTGAACTGCTTGTTCGTCTGGCCAGAGGAGAACTGGCCCCCCGACTGAGCCTGGTTTCTCCCAAGGTTTTTTTCTCCGTTCTGTCACCGATGGAGTTTTGGTTCCTTGCCGCTGTCGCCTCTGGCTTGTTTAGTTGGGGACACTTCATTTCCAGCAATATCGTCAACTTGATTGAACAGAAACTTTTTGAACTGAACTGAGCTGGACGATGCCATCACTGAATTCAATAATGAAATGCCTTTAACTGATAATTGAGTGTTTAATCTTGTCATTTTACATTATTGACTCACTATTTTCCTATTTTGATATTGTGCAGTTGCTTTGACACAATTTGTATTGTTAAAAGCGCTATATAAATAAAGGTGACTTGACTTGACTTGACTATTTATACCATGCTCACTTAGTCTTTTGTTGCTGCAGTATTGCACACCCGTTACGTTGTGTTTTCTGTTACCCTGTGTTTGGATTATTTTTTGCCTGTTGTTTTGTTTTTGTATTCTTATCTTTTGATCACAAATAAACACTGCACTTGGATCTATTTTTGTTTCCCTGGTATTCTGTGACAATTTTGGGTATGTCATTTGTGTCTCCATGCTGAAATGGAGGGGGGGTGAAGGTAACACTTTCTATGAAGCCCGTATTTATAATACATTATAAAGGTATTCTTAAGGCATTATAAAGAATACATAATGCATTATAAATAACTTTATAATATGTTGTATCATCTCATGAATATTCATAAGAAAAGTTTTAATGTATTATAATAGTTACTTATTTGTGGTTATAGCTTTTAAGAGTATGATGATTTATAACACAACGAACACGATCCATCCGCTTAAGTTACAATGGATTATATTTCTCATAGTTATAATGTATTATAAGTCTCATACAGCAGATCAGATGAATGTGTAATATGACACATTTGCTTTGAACATTTTTTTTTAATATAATATCAGTTTGATTATTTTGATGACATCCTTTAGACAGCTGTTGATAAGTAACTCTGCAACTACATGTCAACTAGCCGTCATGAGAGTATTAGTAGTGTGTCTGCTGAATATACTGTATGCTAACACTTTATTTTGATGGTTCCTCAACAGACAAACTGAGTATAGGATACTTTACAAGTACGTGAACATTCTACCTACCCTACCTAAGTCTGCTAATACAATTAGTTATATATATATACACATATATATATATATATATATATATATATATATATATATATATATATATATATATAAACATTGCACTCAAGAGATGTAGTACTGTGCAGATCTTAAATAAACAATGTCAAGCTATGATATAATCCGTTATAAATGAAGTAGATTTAATATGGTGTTCATTGTGTGTTATAAATAATCATACTCTTAAAAGTTATAACCACAAATACGTAAGTACTATAATGTATTATAATTGTTATGATTATTCATGAGATTTTATAATACATTATAAGGTTTTTTATAATGCATTATGCATTCCTTATAATGCCTTAAGAATACCCTTATAATGTATTATAAATACAGGCTTCAGCCGCGGAAGGCTCGGTCATTGAGGGTTAAAGGACTCAAAGTGCTTGAACCCCGGTAATTGCTGCTTGCAGTTATATTTATGATTGCTCATTTATGATTTAATAATCAGACCATGCAATTTGCACAAAGATAAAGAGAAAAAGAGTGTTCACTTTCCTTCAATTTTGCTTTCAGATGTTCTCTGAAAGAGTGTTGCAGAGTGCTAACAACAAACATCCCAAGTATTTGAATGTTGAGCAGCAAGCTAGCTAATGCAACAGCAACCAATCAGCTGTGCAATGCAGATAAGAATGTGATTGCTAGCAGATTGAGTTAGGGACAAATCATTCTGCACCATCTAGAGTTTCATGACAGAATTTTGTATTTCTTACTAATGTCTACTTTTCTGGACAACTCACTTTTGTTTTCAGAATCTGTTTGGTTTGCTTGTTCAAGAGTATTTGTTTTAGTACTGTACTTACCTCAGTTACTGGGCTTTGATCTTTTGAAGTATAAGGAACTGAAGTTGGCTGCATATGACATGTTTCTTCATTGACTTCCTTTTTAAATAGATTACTGGTGTCTTTATTATCACATGTAAAATCTTGATTTGACTTGTCTTTGTTGTTCTCTTCTGTCTCTTCAGAAGTATCTATGGCATCATCAAGACTTGAATCTGTCATTATATCACTGAAAAGAAAAGTAAATATTCAGTTGGCCAGGTTCTTGCATCACACAACATGTTGTAGTATTCAAACATTAGAGGCCTGTTGCGTGAAGCCGGTTTGAGTTGTTACCCAGGGAAGTTTGAGTTTAGTTTGAACAAAGTATGTTTTTTTCAGGCTCAAGATGGTGGGTTGTTTTTAAGCTGTGGTAATTTACACTACACAGATTAATATTAATTGCCAGTTCATATAATAATTATATGGATATATTATACAAATTATAAATAAAAATTTAATTCATACATTTAATAAATAATTAGCAAAAGATGGGCAATTTTGTCTCTAAAATTCCTTCACTGTAAACTGCTTTAATTTGGAGCAAGAGATACTGGGGGAGTGGCTTTATTGCATCAGATATACAGTATATCACAATGCTCACAGTTGATTGGTCCAGTTTTGGTTTGCGATCTCAAACCCAGAATAAACTTACATGGGTAGCAACTCAAACAGGCTTCATGCAACAGGCCTCAGATTTACACTGAAACTTATAGTTTGTTCAGATCGGTTCATGCAACAGGCCACAGATGTGTTTAGTGGCACATACACTAAATTCCAAAAAATATAAGAGACCCAAACTCCTGTTGCTTCATCAAAGTCATACAGGATTTTCAGTTTGCGGAAATAAAGTTTCTAGTAAATGACTATGTTTGTAAACCAAGTTATTACTATATTGACTTTTATAGACAAAAACAACTGAAACAATTAAAATATATTTTTCTTTGTTCCCAACCTTTGTTCCCGATCTCCTAGCACTGTGTATCTACAGTTCATGCTTTAATTTGGCATTCTCTTTATATGCAGAATTTACATTTTGCAGCATCTGATTCTGTCACATGTATATTCTGTTTTGATTTAGTTCACGTGTTTCTGTTACGGAAGGAACAGAGGAAGCGTTCGGATCCATCTGCAAAGCTTTATTCAGAGACGTGGTCGTTAAACAGGCAAGTTTCTGACAATGGCAAACAGGTATATAGAGGGCAAGGCAAGAGAAGTATCCTAAACAGGCATGGTCGATCGACGGCTAACATTATCCAGAGTGTTTTAACAAATGAGGTAATCCGTAAACATGAGCAATAGTCCGGGCTGGGGCAAACAGTATCCAAACGGCAAGGCAATGGGTAAATCTAAGATACACAGGCAAGAATCAAAAACACAGGAAAACAGGCAAGACTATGACTTCGACTCGACTCGACTCGACTAGTAGACTAGACTAGACTAGACTAGACTCGACTCAACTCAACTAGGAAAACTTAAGACAGGCTCCGTAGAGTAGTCACAGTGACAGATGCTAAACAATCCTCGGTGATCTGGAAGAGGAGCGTGTCCTTATAAAGCGTGTCTGATGGGATTCAGCTGTGTGTCTGTGTAATCAGTGCATTCAGGTGTGTGTGCAATCAGTGCAATGGATGATGGGAAATGTAGTCCAGGGTATAGTGTAACAGTCTGTGTAGTGTGAGAGTTCTTGTGGTGAGCGGGTGACCTCTGGTGGTGAGTGAACGGAAGTTCATAGACTGGATTTGTGACAGATTCCTTTGTTCTCAGTTTTCCACCGCTTGCTAATATCCTTGGTTCCTGATTAGTGCACATGTGTTTCTGTTCTTCTCATGCGTCTCGACCAAGATGGCTGCAGCGTGAGTGTGTGTCGTAGAGGCCGGTCTGTTTGAGTTGCTCTATTTTTGCGCTATACCCTATTTACTGCTCTTTTTGTATATAATGTGCCATAATCGTCTATCAGTCTAGCCATATTTTTGTGATATAGACTGGGTAGTATCGTACAGTGGAATAATGGCAGAGAGTAAACAAGACCAGATCTCTTTGCAAACTTTATGAGACGGTATACAACAGATTAAGACAGAGATGCTTACGTATCTTGATTCTAAAGTTGATCCCATTCAAACAAAATTGAGCAGCATACAGACTTCCTTGGATATTCTTGGAGATCATGTTGTGTCTCTCGAACAACGTATCGGCACTAACGAGGACAATCTACAGGATCTTTCGACACGGATAAACGATTTAACCAAAGATAACACCTACCTGATGGATAAGGTCCAAGACTTGGAAAATCGCAGCAGAGCTTCTAATCTGCGCTTTGTTGGGATTCCTGAATCTTCAGAAGGCCGCGATGTTCTTGGTTTCATGGCCCAGCTAATCTTGCAACTATTTGGGCGAGAAAACTTTCCTGCATCTCCTGCTGTTGAGAGGGCGCATCGCAATCCCTTGTTTCGGAACAACGACAGAGCTGGTTCAAGGCCTATCCTGATCGAACTTTCCAATTTTCAGGACAAGGTAAAGATTCTTCGTCTTGCCAGAGAGAAGAAGGGGTTGGTTTTTAACCCGTTAACTGTCACCCCCCCGCCCCTTTTGAAAATAGACTTGAAAGTGCACTATTTAAAGTTAAAAAATCCTAAACAATTTTGGAATAATATAAAAGATTTATTAAACACCTCAGATAAATGCATTATTAAGCAGATAAAAGATGAAAATACAATTGTTTATGATTCCCTTTCTATTGCCCAAGTATTTGGAAAAAAAAATTATACTGTTTGGTCTAGTCTAACATCTAACTACTCTTTCATGAATAGGTTCGATTAATTGACTTTGTTGGATAGTACTTTTACTTTTATCAAAATAAAACCTATAGAAGTCTTAAAGGTCATTGAGCAACTTAGTTCTACTAGTGGTGCTGGACCTGATGGAATTGAGCCTAGATACATCAAACTTGCCTCTCATATTCTTATGTACCCACTGGCTGATCTCTTTAATATGTCATAGCAGTGAGTTACCAGCTATTTGGAATTACTCCCGTATTACTCCAATTTATAAAGGAGGTGATATTATTGTAGCCTGACTACGTCAGACTTCATACTTCCGCTCAATTTCAGTTCGCTTCTGTACTCAGTCTGATATAGCAAACCAGCTCCCAGATTATCTCTGGCTCCACACCAGCCGTCCAACCAACGAACAGAGGGCGGGCTGAGAGCCGTGACGTAGACGCTAAGCGCTGAATTTAAGATTGTCGTTTAGGTTAGGAAAATCTAAAATGACAGCGGACATGGAGACACGGGATGCTATTCGCTCTGTTGTGGAGAATATTCCCGGCATTTGGCAACTGAAGCCCGAACAAGAAGAGTGTTTGGTTCACATTTTGAATGGAGGTGATGTTGTGGCCCTACTCCCGACAGGTTTTGGGAAAAGTTTAATTTATCAACTGTTACCGATTGTCAGTGAGAAACTGGGGAGGCCAAAGTCCGGCAAGGCGATAATTGTGATTGTGTCCCCTTGGTTGCGTAGATTTACTTCACATAATCTGCAAAAGTCGTTCACAGCCATCTTCACTCTGGTATTTTGCGCAATGGTTTTGTTTTCGCTGCATACCTGTATTTACAACTGAAGTTCGAGGCGGCTGAGCCGGCGCCTAACATACGTCATAACCAAACATTATGTGATTGGCTTACGGGTACACCAATGATTTTAAACTTCAGACAAGCGCCCCCCCACGAGAAAGTAAACGCTTGTCAATTATGCCCTTCCAGACTCTGTCTATGAAGCAAAGTGAAGTAGCAGAGTTTGGTATTACCAGGCTAATATTATTGATCCACAAAATTATAGACCAATATCAATAATCTCTGTTATTGCTAAAGTATTCAAAAAGTTAATCTATAATCAGGTATCAATGTATCTTGAAAATAATAATATTTTATCACAGTTTCAATCTGGATTTAGGCAGAATTACTGAACAACTAGTGCTCTCCTAAAGTTGACTAATGATGTATATCCTGCATTAGACAGTGGTGACCTTATAGGGGCTATATTTATCGACCTTAAGAAGCCCTTTGATCTAGTTGATCATTACTTATTATTGGCATACACAAGGCTCCAGCAGATTGGAATAATTTACCTTTAAATGTGCGATCTTTGACCTCATTTTATATGTTCAAAAAAGGTTTGTTTTCTTGTTTTGAAACTTCTTGTAATTGCTTTAGATGATATAGTAAGGTTTTTTTGTTTTTTTTTATATGTGCTAGGTAATTATAATTATAAATAAATGTATTTAAATATAATTATTAATACTTCATGAGTTAATATTGTAGTAGGATATGTTGTTTTGATTGTTGTGATTGTTGCTGTTGCTTGTTTTTTTGTTATGTTTTAGATTTTTGTGTAATAGGACCCCCTTGAAAACGAGATGATGCATCTCAATGGGTTTATCCCAAATAAAATTTGTTGCAATTGTCCCCTGGTTATTTAAGCACTAAGTTTTCCTTTGTCCGTTATTGTCAGAGTTTAGGTTGTATTACTTCATTCTCCAGAATTTTCGGTTTGTCAATTTATTATTAAAGACTGTTTGTTTGTAATCGCTTTTGTTGTGACCTTGATTACAGGCAACAATACGTTACAGAATAATGGACCCTCATAATGAGTAATATGGATTATGTAGCAGAGGGGCAGCTCCGAACACTTCATCAAGGAGGATGACCACTGGAGGATTTTATAGATGATTTCCTGGAACTGTGCTGTTAGGTTAGTTGGGACAAGTGTAATGCCTGGACAAATCAGACATTTAACTACAGATAATCCAACAGACCCCCTCACCCAACAACCAGACTGGGTGCCGGGATGTCTGGGAATGACCCCCCAGGCCACTGGTTACCATGGCAACCAGGACAAATCAGCCAGACCAGATACATTTACGACCTAATGCAGGGTTGGCAAGTTCGGTCCTGGAGTGCTCATCTCCAACCCTGAGAAAAAAAAATCTTCACCTGCCTATAGCCTTAAGTTGTGTTCGACTTGAAGCAGCGCTGCGCAGAATGATCAGGGTATGACATCACAGTACTGCGAGAGGCAAAAGAGAGCAGACGGATCCTTAAGCTTTCGAATAGTTCTCGCGGCACTTTGATGTCATACACTATTCATTCTGCGCAGCGTCGCTTCAAGTCGAACACACCTTTAGTCAGGGGTGCCCAATCCTGCTCCTGGCGATCGACTGTCCTGCAAAGTTCAGCTCCAACTCTAATCAAACACACCTGAAGTAACTAATTAAGGTCTTCAGTATCGCTTGAAAATTAAAGGCAGGTGTATTTGATTAGAGTTGGAGCTGAACTTTGCAGGACTGCGGCTCTCTAGGACTGAACTTGCCTATCCCCAGAGGAGTAAAGTCCAGGCGTCAGAAAGTAAAAGTCCTACAACAGCCAATCCATCCTCTAAATTATTGAATAAATTTATCACTGAGCTCAACTTAATCGATCTATGGAGAATTCAAAATACTAAAGCTAAGGACTTCACTTTTTTTTCTAATAGACACAAGACTTTCTCTAGGATAGACTACATATTTCTCAGCCCATCTTTAATTTCGTCTAATTCCTCCATCTCTATATTACCAATTTTATTATCTGATCATTCTGCTGTGTTGTGCAGTGTTCCTCTTTCCGATGTTAAAGCCAAGTCCCCTAGATGGCGCTTTAACATACAATTATTAAGTAATCAGACTTTCATTACTTCTCTAAAAGAATATATTAAGGAATTTCTTGAAATTAATATGCCTGATGTGGATTCTCAAATACTGTGGGAAACGACTAAGTGTGCTATACGAGGTTTCTGTATATCTTTCTCTTCTACTCTTGCCAAAGCGAAAACTCACCAGTTTACACAATTAGAAAATAAAATCCAATCATTACAAAACCTACAAAAACAACATTTGACTGAGCAACAGGCTACACAGCTGTCCTCTTTAAAAGAAGAATATGATTTACTTTCATACTCAAAGGGGGAATTTATTTTACATAGGACTAGACAAAAATATTATTTTGAATCAGAGAGACCTAGTCATTTATTGGCCCTTAGGTTGAAAGAATGCGAGTCTAAGGCATATATTAGCGCAATAAAATCATCGGATGATCAGGTCTCCACGAACCCTGTGGCAATTAATGACATATTTAAAGGTTTTTACACAAATCTGTATAAAGCCGAAACAGATTTTGATGAACCAATTTGTAAGCAGTATTTAGATAAATTGGAACTGCCTCGGATCTCACAGATGGATAAAGAATCTTTGGAGGCCCCATTAAGTTTGGAGGAACTCCACGTCTCTCTAAAAAGCCTTCAAAAGGGCAAATCGCCGGGTCTAGATGGTCTCCCCCCTGAATTATATTTAGAAATTTGGGATTTGGTAGGGATACTTATGCTTAACTCATTTAATTTTGCAATTGAACATGGGGTATTTCATAGAGATCAAAAACATAACTGATTTCATTATTTCTTAAAAAAGGGAAAGATCCATTAGATTGTTCCAGCTACAGACCGATTTCGCTTATCCCATGTGATCTTAAAATCTATGCTAAAGTTTTTGCTTCTCGCATGGAGAAGGTAATTCACAGTCTGATCAAGGAGGACCAAACTGGTTTCATCAAGGGGTGCAATGCATCTGACAATATACGTAGACTCCTTCATATTCTTGACTTTGCGGACCCAACCCCTTGTGCGGTCTTTTCACTTGATGCAGAAAAAGCCTTTGACAGGCTAGAGTGGAATTATATGTGGGCAGTTCTGCAATGTTTCAGCTTCGGTGAATACTTCGTTTCTATGATTAAGACATTATACCACTCACCTGCAGCATCAGTCATAACTGGTAATATTATTTCCCCCTCATTCCCTTTACAACGGGGAACGAGGCAGGGGTGTCCGCTTTCCCCCTTATTGTTTTGTCTATCTCTTGAACCCTTAGCACAAGCCATCGGGAAATCTGAAGTATCGATTAAGATTCATGACCATAATCATAGTATTTCATTATACGCTGATGATATTATTCTATATTTAGACCACTTTGATTTTTCAGTCTCTAGTATAATAAAAGGAATTTGATAATTTTAGTAGCCTATCAGGATATAAAATAAATTGGAGCAAGTTGGCTTTAATGCCAATTAACAATGTTAAGGTTAATTCTTCTATTCCCTCATTTATCCCTATTAAGGAATCTTTCATCTATTTGGGCATTACCATATAAAAAACATTCATAAGATTGCCAAAGACAATTTTAATAACATTTTAGATAAGTTCAAAAATGATATTCAAAGATGGAAAAATCTTAAAGTCTCTCTCCAAGGAAGAATCTCCACTGTCAAGATGAATTTGTTACCTCGATTAAATTTTTTTTTCTCTATGCTACCACTTTCTCCCCCTCCAGGTTACTTTAAGGAGATCAACTCCATAATTTCTAAGTTTATCTGGAATGATAAATGTCCCAGAATTAAACTTACCACATTACAACATCCTAATAGCGCAGGAGGACTGGCTGTACCAAATTTTTAATTATATTATTGGTCGTTCCAGCTTAAGACTCTTCATAATTGGGTTGATCCTCAATCTACAGTTACATGGAGGGTGATTGAAGCTGACAAGGTTAAACCAAATAGACTTCAAGATATTTTATTTACTGGCACAGGAAAAAAAGGGGATAATTATAAATTTGGTCCAGTTGTGGATAACTCTATTAAAATCTGGAAAACGGTTGAACATCGGATAGGTGGACCCTTCAAATTCTGTAACAGTACACCCTTATGGCACAATTTAAATTTTGTATGCGGAAATCGTCCATTTGTCCAACCCTCTTGGTCTTCTTTAGGTGTAAACACGTGCGATGATATATATGATAACCAGGGCCTCTGTTCATTTCAGACATTAAGAACCAAATTTTGTCTACCAGCATCCACATATTTTGTCTTTCTTCAATTACGTTCTGCTCTCAAAGTGTATGGCGTTCCTTGGTCTTCTTCCATTTCCTCTCATCCTATGCGGGACTGGATTGCACCATCTGCTGGTCGGCCATCTGTTTCCTTAATATATAATAAAATTATTGATTGTATTACAAAACCTCTTTCTATTAAAACTATTTGGAATAGGGAATTATCTGACCTTAATTTATCTGTCGACTGGGAGAGAGTGTGGTCCAATCTCAGCTTAACATCTAAAAATCTGGCTCATCATCTTATTCACTTCAAAGTCATTCATAGAGCATACATAACTCCTTACAAAAGATTTAAAATGAAACTACAGTCAAATTTGAACTGCCATATATGTAACACTACATCATCAGGCACTTTTCTGCATATGTTTTGGGAATGTCCTGTCGTCATCAGTCTATGGACACATGTAAACCTGGTTTTGTCATCATTACTGCGAATTGATTGGTCTGTTAACCCAAGTTTGTGTCTTCTTAATGATGATTCTGGTCTCTGTATTAGTTCGATGCAAAAGAGAATGTTGTTTGCTGGTTTTACAGCTGCGAAGAAGACAATAATCCAGAACTGGTTTACACCACACATGTGTAGAAAAACATATTGGATCCGTAGCCTCCTGCAAAAACTGTCATGTGAATGTACAACGGCGCGAGTCGGTGGGGCCAGGCCTTCGACCATTGATGCTTGGCAGGGTTTTTTGTTGGATATACGTGATTGTATAAAGGAGTGACTTTTGTGTTCTTGTTGTCCTTCCCTCTCCCCCTCCCTTTTGATTGGACCTTGAGATGTTGAGTATGTGTCTGTTGTTTTGTTTTGTTTTATTTTGGATACTATGTTGTGTTATGTGTGAAAAAATAAAAAATAAAAAATTGTTGATAACAAAAAAAGAAAGTAAAAGTCCTGCCATATTCATATAACTCAGCAGCTGATTTCACTAGAGGAGGAACCAAGTCATTCCCTTCAAGTCACAAGCAAGTCTCGGGTCAAATCCCAAGTCCTCAAAGAGTTAAAGTTAATGAGATAATTAAGTGACTAATTAAATGATGATTGTGCGTTAGTGATGAACACCTGCTGTTATTGAGAATTACAGAGGATCAGATGTTGATGTTTTATTGATTAAAATGATGCCACCATCATGGAGATCAGTGTTTGTTTTAGTTGGGTTCTTGACCCGTTAGATTTCTCTCTGTAGCAATGCATGTGGTGTTGTAAAGCAGATAGGTCAGTGCTATACAGTAAGGAGATATTAGCTGTTTTTATATGATGAGCTAGTCATCATGAGATAATCTGATTACATTCAAAATAACTTCTTTTTTTTCATTTATATGTTTAGGTTTTACATAATCAACCCTGTGAAACTACAGCATGCAAACAAAGTGCTGCGCTAATAGTTATAGTGAACGAATTTTAAATCTATGTGATGCACATAAAATTTGAAGTCCTGTACTGCTTTTGACACACACACAGACATCATGAACCAGCATATGAATCTCAACAATGGTGACAATTAACAAAATGCTTCAATAAAATGCAAAAATTGTCACCACTGTTGAGGGTCGTATGATAAGTGTTCATGTCTAAAAGCCTGAGCCAATACAGTTCTTTTTGTTTTTTTGTTTTTTTTCAATATTGAAGCATTACGGTGGCATTTGTTTAATAGGTTTGATTTTTTTTCGTTTTTTTGCAGTTCTGTGATAGCTGAATGTCAGTCAATAAACCAAAGAGAGATTACTGTATTTCCTGATGTTCATTCAGATGAGTTATAAGCAGGAAGCATAAGCTAATCTGCTATTTCAAGGTTTGATTCAGCAATGCACAAATGTTTGTTGTGAAACTATATTGCAATTGTTTAGAAACAATTTATTTTAAACTACTACAAAGCTCAAGAGCCCAACTAAAGCAAACACTGAGCACAATTATGGTGGCATCATGTTTTTTTTGTGTTTTTTTTTCAGTTGATTCCATCCAAGGCTGTAGCTGAAGTCGGATGTATTTCTTGTGTTTCTCTTTTCTTCAATGATGCTGCTTGTTAACAGCAGGTGTTCATCACTAATGTGCAATCATCATTTAATTACTCAGTTAATCAAACTACAGATTAATGCAATTGATCTTACAATCTGACTTTGCAGCAGTTGGAATTGAACTGCTGGGTCGTCTGGTCAGAGGAGAAATGGCCCCCCGACTGAGCCTGGTTTCTCCCAAGGTTTTTTTCTCTGTTCTGTCACCGATGGAGTTTTGGTTCCTTGCCGCTGTCGCCTCTGGCTTGCTTAGTTGGGGACACTTCATTTCCAGCGATATTGTCGACTTGATTGAACAGAAACTTTTTGAACTGAACTGAGCTGGACGATGCCATCACTGAATTCAATAATGAAATGCCTTTAACTATAATTGAGTGTTTAATCTTGTCATTTTACATTATTGACTCACTATTTTCCTATTTTGATATTGTGCAGTTGCTTTGACACAATTTGTATTGTTAAAAGCGCTATATAAATAAAGATGATTTGATTTGATTTGATTTAATTATCTCATTAACTTTAACTCTTTGAGGACCTGGGATTTGACCTGAGACTTGCTTGTGACTTGAAAGGAATGACTTGGTTCCTCCTCTGCTGAGTTCATGGGTGGAATAAACATATGGCAAGACTTTTACTTTCTGACCCCTGGACTTTCCACCTCTGCCTACCCCTGACCTAATGGCACGTAAGAGAGATTCTCCCTTTTATTTAAATCCCTCTGAAACAGACACATACTGCATATAGGAAAATACTTCTTTTCACAAGTCACTGTGTGTATTATTACTGTTCTTGTATATTGTCTTTTGTATTGTATACTGTTTTATGCATTCTTTATAGGGATGCACCGATACCACTTTTTCCAGTACTCGCCCGATACCGATACTTTTATTTTTGGTACTTGCCGATACCGAGTACCGATACCGATATTTTCATTGCATTTGTAAATTTTTAAAATATTGGGTACAGAAACCAAAATAGTATGTCAACTGTACATTATACATTGGTTAACTTCATTTATCAAATAGATAGTCAAACCAAAATTTATTCAGACACCTTCAACATTTCTCACATTATCAGTGTTTATTCTCTATAGTTTATGGTAATAAAATATGACAAGAACTCAGAGTTAAACTGTGTCAGAATAAATTCAGCTTGATAATGTCAGATAACTTTGATAGAAAGGTATGTGATGGATTACAATCAACCAAAATTATTCAGACAGCTGTTAGTATGACAATATTTACACAACTATCAATACTTTGTCGGGCAACCCTTGCAACCCTTAATGCAAACCTGAACTTCAGTTTTTTTCCCAGACTTGGTCTGAATAATTTTTGGTTCCAAATTTGTATCAATTTTATTGGTAGTCCACTGTATGAAGAATTTTTGGATATAATATGTCACGGTTTACTTTATTTTGCTATCCTCACTTACATAAATTAACTATAGTGTTCTGCACCCACTAGTAAAATATATCAAAAATAATATTTGGTCTCTGAATAATTTTTGGTTTGATTGTATATCCTTCGGTTATTTTCACACTTAATTATTCACATTAAAATGTATTTGTACAAGTTTTTGTTACTTTCACTATTAATTTTTTTCTCTATGGTACATCATCTTTAATTTAACAGCATTAGAGCTGTTCCATTGCAGCGGCTCAGTACTGTAATCACGCGCTTTGCTGAAATAATGCAGGGAACCACTCGTTATAAATCTCCTAACTGTGATATTTTCAGAAATAGAAGTCGCGTTTTTCTTTTCATCTGAAACATGCTGCCATTTATATTCCAAAGCCACTCATATAATTCAGAATCACCCATGAAGCAAGCAAAACGCACAACGCGCGCACGTATTTGTACTGGTGCAGAATGAGAGGGACAAGTACATAACAGCCTTGCGCTTTTCAAACAGGCTGTTAGTTTCACTTTCGCCAGAAAGTCGTGTAGCCTATGCTTAAGGTTGAAAATAAATAAAGTTTATAGTGAATGCCCCTATCAATTGTCTTATATTTACGATTTAGTTTTAATCCAAATAATGCATGCTAAGTGAGCGAACATCAATAAAGATCACACCACAGAAAAAACGCGCTCTCTCTCTCTCTCTCCCTCCCTACCGTTAAGTAACTTGTGCATTGTTTTACTTACTTGTTTTTGACATATCCGACAGAACTACAAACTTTCCAGTGATGTCTGTGAGAAAGGAATATTCACTGAACGAGCTTGCGCATCTGCGCCGGCGCGCGCGCAATCCACACAGCGCTTTGCTTTTCAGCTCGCGCACATCAGCTATAAAGGCATTAATACTGAATGTTTAACATCATTCATTGAATACATCTGCTTCGTAGACATCCTTAATCTCTAATAACTCAATTCTGCTGCCTGTTATTCTGTTGTGTGTTTCTTTGTCTGAATATGGCACTTATCACATGCTGTGTGGTATCGGCGTTTGGTATCGGGGCATTTTAACGAGTACGAGTACGAGTACATGAGCTCAGTATCGGGCCCGATACCGATACCAGTATCGGTATCGGTGCATCCCTAATTCTTTATGATACAATCCCTAGTTAATATAATAACCTCACCTATACCATGTTTAATATCAAAATAACCCTTGTTTAGTCCACCATCCATTGGTGCATACCATGTCCTCATAACATGCATTATATGCTTGTTATATTAATCTGAGTATTAAGGGACACAAACTGCCTGCCCACTCTGATCATGTAAATGAGCCAGTTTTCAAACAAAGGGTTGTAAACCTTCCCTCCGAAAGTTTAAGGTACCACTGGCTCACTGAACTCCTGGAGGTGTGTCCTTGACAGTGGAGTGAGCTCTAACTCCTAGGGGGGATGGCTCGCCTTGTGTTTGGTATGCTTAGGTGATATCATCCACTAGTCAGTGGGCCAACTTCTGCTTGGAGACAGCCTTCCCATTCTGCTGGCCTCTAAAGCAAACAAAGAGCTGTTCAGAGCTTCTAAAAGCTCTGTGTGTGCTGCACTTAAGTGCAAAGAGCACAAACAGGGCACAGTAACACAAGGGCTGGGTCTGAATCCTCCAGGGGCAGTGCTTGCAAGTTCACCATCTGGTCCCGGAAAAAAAGTGGTGGGAACATTTGGCACATATCCAGTCTCAGGACAATGTGAGAGTCAGCCAGCTCGAATTCAAGGAACACTTCGCTGACCGAAAATGCCTACAGGTCCCCCACCCTCTTGATTGAAGTGAGCACAGTTAGGAGCGCTGTCTTTAGAGACATGCTCAACTGACTCCAGTGGCTCAAAAGGGGCTCTCTGGAGTCCAGCCAGGACCACAGAGAGATCCCAAGAGAGGACGAGGTATGGCCTAGGAGGATTTATCCTCCACTGCTTCATGATGTGCTGCGATAGCAGCAACATATACTTTCAAGGTGGAGGGGGACAGCCAACCTCTTTTGCAGAAAGGAAGGCACCACAATGACTGGGCATCTCTGAGGGGCCTTTTCCGTGAGAAGCACACCACTCAGAGAACAGACTCCACTTCAGGGCATAAGCCTGCCTAGTAGAGGGGGCTCTGGTCTGAGTGATAGTGGCTATCACTGCCTGTGATAGATCACTTAAGTCCTCCGCATCCTGTTCAGGAGCCACATGTGGAGGATCCAAAGATCTGGACGCAGGTGCCAAATTGACCTATTGGTAAGCCCTGCCTCCCTTAGTTACTGTTGCTCACTCAGACAAACAAACGGTGTTGCCAACTGTCTTAAAATGACAGCTGTCAGTGTGAAAATTTTGTCCCAAGATGTTTTTGATCAATTTTGGACACAGAAGGACCACCTCCTGTCGCGGAGTATTCAAGTGGGACTTAAATATGCCATGGAGCATTATATAAAAGATTTTAGAAATAAATATGATGCGTAACAAGATTAATTTAGAAGCGAGGGTTTACAGATCACAATGCAAGCGGGAAAAGCCTCATGTTACGGTCATCACGATCGCAGATGACAACATCCAGGATCAACACTGTTCATGTACTGTAGTGTAAAAATTCAATTAATTTACATTTAACCAGTTTAATATGGAGAGGCACTGAAATGTAGACCTTCGTTTATGTGTTTTTGACCTACTCTGTACATGACATGAGAACAGTTAGCTATTTTGGTTTGTACATTAGAATGGACTCACTAACTTTACCCCTCTGTGGTCGAAGACCGCACCGGTGCGGTCTGTCTTGTTTTTTCTTGATGACCACAAAAATAACTTAATATACTCTGTCATTTTTGATCATTCGAGGGGAGGGGCTTACCGATAAGTCAATCATGCCCTGCCCCAGAAAAAGAAGGTCTTTCCTCAGGGGGATTCTCCAGGGAACATGAGCTGTCGTGAGAGCATGTCAGATGCGTGACTGTGCTCCCTCGAAATATGAATGGTACGCAGCGATTTGAGCCACGTCTGACTCCAAAGAAAGAAATGGAGGGCGAGTTGCAACATGCGACGGGAGTGTAGATCTTCTTAATGGTTGATGTACGTAACTCCCGCAGTGTTGTCCGTGCCGACAAGTACACAGAAAGTCTACTGACAACTCAGCATGAGATGAAAGTGGAGTGTGCCACGGCACCATGCCCGTCTTGGCGTTCCAGTGACTGCAGATGGCATATGCCCCAGGAACCTCAAAAATTGTTTCAGTGGGACCGCTGTTTTCCTCTTGAAGGGGTTTATGCAGTTCTGCACTGACTGTGCGTACTCGTTCATGAGCTGAGCCGTCATGTTGACCAAGTTCAACTCCATCCCAAGAAAAGAGATGCTCTGCTTGCCTTTTCCCATTGATCCGAAGCCCCAACTGACTGAGGTGCCAGAGCACCAGGTCCCTGTGTTCACACAACAGATCTCGAGAGTGAGCTAAAATGAGCCAGTTGTTGAGGATACGGATGCCCAAAACTTCTCCAGGGCCCTAAAACCCCCTCAGAGCCCAGAGGGTCAAGTAATTTAAACAACCATTCAGATTTTTGTAGTTGCAATGCTGCTCAACACAGCGTCAAATACTTAAATAATTAGACTTAATAGGCTATTTATTTTCAAACCTTTTTACATTTTAATCTGGACTACAACATACCCTAGATGTTGTTTGAAAATGTTTTGATTCTTTATTGTTTGGTCACACTTTACTTTAAGGCTCCTTTAGTTAAGTTTAGATCATTCATTAGTTAACATAAACTACCAATGAAACATTCTTCTAAAGCATTTGTTAATTACTGTATTATTTAATGCATTATTTAACATGAACTAACAGTTGTATTTTTTTAACAAAGAATAATAACTTCTGTAACAAATGTAGCTATTACTCATTGTTAATATTAGTGCATTAACTAACATGTACTAATGAGACCTTATTGTAAAGTGTTACTTATTGTTCATTACAATTCTTTTGCACTTTACTCTGTTTAGTTTATACATATAAATATTCAGAGCCTATCGGTCCTATACGCTTGTTATGTAGCTGTTTCTTAAGTTATCTGATCTCTTGTCAGAGGAAGCACATTTTACTGAATTAAATCAGTCACACGCTGGTTAACATTTTACCAACAGCGTCTTTACTTCTCTGGCATGAATTCACCAACAACGTGAACAAACTTCCCATCATGCCTCGTACTCCCCCGTCTTAAAGACACAGATGTAATTATAGTACATGACAATGCTCTCTACACAAGTTGCATAGGGCCCCTGTAAATTAAGCAAGACCACATCTACCCCTCGTGTCAGCGGCGCGGCACGGCACTTTCAATCTGCTGCGGAGATGAGAAAAAATAGGAAAGACAGTGAGCAAGATAAGGGTAAGTGATGGATTTTATAAAGCTGATGCTGAAATGGTGGCTTCTGCATTGTGTTTTGTCGATTTAATTCAGCATTTCATGAGAGCTTTAAAGACGCTGTGCCAGTGAAACAACAGTGTACCTGCAAAGCTACAGTACTGTTAAAAGTTTTAGACACTGGTGAAAAAATGCTGTAAAATGAGGATGCTGTCAAAAATAATGTCATAAATAGATTTACTTTAACAATTAACTTCTATTAACTAAATTAAATCAACATTTGGTGTGAGCATCCTTTGCATTTAAAGCAGCTTTTGCCCTCGGTGCACTTGTGCATAGTTTTTCAGGAAGCTTTGCAGGGAGGTTTCTTGAAGCATTTTGGAGACGTTGCCACAGTTCTTCTGGATTTAGTCTGTCTCAGTTTGTTCTGTTTCTTCATGTCATTCCAGACAGACTGGATGATGATCAGATCAGATCTCTGTGTGGAGCACTGGCTGTTTTCAGACTCATTGTGCAAAAAAAATCTCACTGGATTATTACAATTAATGGCAAAATGAATGTTTGGAAATGTAAACTGATATTTCCTACAGACACATTACAGCAAAAGATCGAAATAACTGACTTAAAACAATTTTTTTTTAGCTGGCTAAAATACTAGTGGCCTAAAACTTTTGCACAGTACTGTATATATATATATATATATTGAGAGCTTTAAATACCCCATAATTTATACCATGTTGGTTGGATGAAATTTAGGTAGACAACCAAGAAGTGCCAGTAAGCAGAAAGAAACCTAAATCAGTAACACAATAAATATTTTGTTTGAGCAACCTTTACCAAAACACAGAAGTCAAGGGTCAAGAGCCCAACTAAAGCAGACACTGATCTCTAACATGGTTACTTCAAATGAAACAATAAATCAACAGCTAAACCTTAGTTAATTCTCATAAGATCTCAATAAGACCATTATGGTGATGTCAATTGAAACAAATGTTAGATTTAAACCCCTGTTAATTCTTAAATAGAACTTCTGTAGACCTCTAACAGAAATAAAGTCAGTCTGGTTAGTAATAAGTGAAGCTCGTAATGCTGTTTGTGGAGTTGTTTAATCCTCCTCTGCTGAGATTTTCAGAGATTTAATGTCTTTTATCTTCAGCTGAATTCATCTAAGGCTGTGGCTGCAGTCAGTTGTAGTTCGTGAGTTTCTGTTTGTCTCTTTTTTTCTTCTTTCATTCAGTGATTTAGCTTGTTAACAAGCTTAGTCAAGCTGAGAGGACTCTATAAATAATTTATGAAGATTTTGTGGCTCAGATAAGGTCCAGTGTGGTTTATTTCTTTGCTCTTGTCTGATATGTGGCATTGTTATGGCCTGCTTTTGGCCCAGATCTGGCGAACAGGAGCGGTCCGCCCAAGTGCCATCATTCCACGCCACATGTGGGCCAGATCATTATTCCTCATGTGCCAGATGTGAGCCGGAGCTGGGCCAACATTATGTTGCTATCTGGGATAGCAGTGATTCATATTTCAGCCAAAGAAATTAGATAATTTATTTTAAATTTAATACAGTTATTGCTATTATTGGTCGCACCACATGATAAGTGGTCGCTCCAAATGACACAAAGACCTTATATTATTAAAAATCTATTTAAAGAAACGTGTGAAAAGTTTAGCATATGGCATTAACTGCAGTAATTTTTTTTAGACCCAGTTATTTCTAAACTTTGCCCAACCTTGGCTGCTCAATTGACCCTTCGCCGAGAGTTTGATTTAACAGGCGATCTGACCAGTCATAATGCCAAATCTGCCATTTTTGTCCGACAAACAAACCAGACAGGAGAGTAGATTAACGTCGGTGACTTGAACTTGAAAAATATTGTGTATTGACATCATTTCACATTGGAAACAAGATACCTTCCGATGTTCATTCATGTTTATTTTGTGCTATAACTAGTAAGAGATGATCGGTTCACATGCCGCTTGAACTGAGGTGCTACAGCGATCTGTCACAACACATTAAAGAGCCACAAAACAGTATTTGTTGTTTGAATTTCTTAAAAAAATGACAAAAATTTGAACTCTGAGACTTTGTTTAATACTGAAAGTAACCTGCTCTGTCGTGTGTGTCGGTGCGTTGTCAGTGTCTTCATTGCTCCGTGATGTATTTTTCACTGCATGAGAACATGATGTGTGGCATAAAAGTGCCATGGTTTGTCGGATGGTTTGTCGGACGTAGCAACAGTAACTAAGGGCGGGTCTTTGTGAATGGTCAATTTAGAGTAGTGGAAGGTTGCTGGCTTAGGTTCTGAGATAAAATCATAAACATCTTTCTTACAGCAGAAAATTACATCTGGAGTTTGTGCTTGACTGCAGGGTCAGAATTAACATGGCAAGCGTTTATTTTACTTTGCTTGGCAGTGGGATCTGGTAAAATACATTAAAATAGTTATTAATAAATATATAGTAAATTACTAATATATGCATGATTACCAAACTAAAATTAGATGCTCTAAATTATAATCTTTTGAATTTTTTCTCATATTGTACAAAGATTATACATAAACCGCCTGAAATGACCCAAACTGCATAAAAATCTATTCCAAATGATATTAAAATAAAGTATTTTGTGTATATAATCAATTAATTGAATATAAAAGTACAACAACTGCGAATCTGGGACATATATCTATAATGGAAAACACTCTGCAGAGGTCGCACCACATGATATTTGGTCGCACCACATGATATTTTCAAATTCAGTCAAAATTTACAAGCACAGAATTAGCCAACTAAACAAAACAAGCTAGCTTCCCATGAAAGGTCACTATGAAATTTAAAATAAAAAATAAATGCTTTTAGAAATAACACATGATATCAAAATGGGGTAACTACATACCAGCCATTAAAAAGGTTATTTTTTTCCAAATTTGAAAGAGAGTTACAAACCTGCTTGATGCTTCTATGGGTCCATGGCAAATTGTTATATGATGCAATGTCCTATCTTTGAATGGATTTCAACATAAAAGTACCAAAATAGTAGTTTCTTGACAGTTGCACCACATGATATTTCATAAAATGGAGAATATCGGACAAAGTTTGTTTGAATATTATGATGGAAATATAAATACAAATGTTTTGCCATTTTTACAGGATTACAAAACACTTTGGAAATCATGCCAAATAGTGCAGAAAATTAATCTGAATAAATTTAGGGTAATTTCAAAAAATTCCAAAAGTTTTTGTTTCCAAAATAACAGTTATAGCTGGATGATTATACCACATGATGTTTTGACACTTTGAATAACAGAAAAAATACAAATAACTAATGTTTTTTGAAAAGTTAAAGTTGGTACATATGTGGGAGAGGTACTTCATATACAGTGGGGCAAATAAGTATTTGATACACTGCCGATTTTTCAAGTTTTCCCACTTACAAAGAATGGAGAGATCTGTAATTTTCATTGTAGGTACACCTCAACTGTGAGAGACCGAATCTAAAAAAACAATCCAGAAAATCACATTGTATGATTTTTAAATAATTAACTTCCATTTTATTGCATGAAATCACCTACCAACCAGCAAGAATTCTGGCTCTCACAGACCTGTTAGTTTGTCTTTAAGAAGCCCTCCTATCCTCCACTCATTACCTGTATTAATTGGACCTGTTTGAACTCGTTACCTGTATAAAAGACCCCTGTTCACACACTCAATCAATCAGACTCCAACCTCTCCACTATGGGCAAGACCAAAGAGCTGTCTAAGGACACTAGGGACAAAATTGTAGACCTGCACAAGGCTGGGATGGGCTACAGGACAATAGGCAAACAGCTTGGTGAGAAGGCAACAACTGTTGGTGCAATTATTAGAAAATGGAAGAAATTCAAGATGACTGTCAATCTCCCTCGGACTGGGGCTCCATGCAAGATCTCGCCTCGTGGAGTATCAATGATCCTGAGAAAGGTGAGGGATCAGCCTAGAACTACACGGGAGGACCTGGTCAATGACCTGAAGAGAGCTGGGACCACAGTCTCAACGGTTACCATTAGTAACACACTACACCGTCGTGGATTAAAATCCTGCAGTGCGCGCAAGGTCCCCCTGCTCAAGCCAGCACATGTCCAGGCCCGTCTGAAGTTTGCCAAAGACCATCAGGATGATCCAGAGGAGGCATGGGAGAAGGTCATGTGGTCAGATAAGACCAAAATAGAAATTTTTGGTATAAACTCCACTCGTCGTGTTTGGAGGAAGAAGAAGGATGAGTACAATCCCAAGAACACCATCCCAACCGTGAAGCATGGGGGTAGAAACATCATGCTTTGGGGGTGCTTTTCTGCAAAGGGGAGAGGACGACTGCACCATATTGAGGGGAGGATGGATGGGGACATGTATCGCGAGATTTTGGGCAACAACCTCAGTAAGAGCATTGAAGATGGGTCGTGGCTGGGTCTTCCAGCATGACAATGACCCCAAACACACAGCAAGGGCAACTAAGGAGTGGCTCCGTAAGAAGCATTTCAAGGTCCTGGAGTGGCCTAGCCAGTCTCCAGACCTGAACCCAATAGAAAATCTATGGAGGGAGCTGAAACTCCGTGTTGCCCAGCGACAGCCCCAAAACCTGAAAGATCTGGAGAAGACCTGTATGGAGGAGTGGGCCAAAATCCCTGCTGCAGTGTGTGCAAACCTGGTCAAGAACTACAGGACACGTCTGACCTCTGTAATTGTAAACAAAGGTTTCTGTACCAAAAATTAAGTTCTATTTTTCTATTGTATCAAATACTTATTTCATGCAATAAAATGGAAATTAATTATTTAAAAATCATACAATGTGATTTTCTGGATTTTTTTTTTTGATTCTGTCTCTCACAGTTGAGGTGTACCTACGATGAAAATTACAGATCTCTCCATTCTTTGTAAGTGGGAAAACTTGAAAAATCGGCAGTGTATCAAATACTTATTTGCCCCACTGTATATGGCATATTTTTTATGCATTTAAACCAATTTTTAACTGAAAAAATGCAATCGGACAGAAAATGTAGGCATCACGTCATTGACCCAAATAGCATATTTTAACAACAGTAAACAATCAAATTCCACACGTGATGGTACAAACACTTGATGGTAGTGAGTTTTGAGTAAAAGTGTACTATTAATCTCATAAATTGTCTTATGTAGCTTGATGCTAAAGTTAGCTCTAATGCAGCTACAGAACAGGTGCAGTTCTTCTTCATGATGTATTTTGTCATAATAATTGACGTAAGGTCATAAGAAAATGTTTTGTTGTATTTTTGATAATAGGCCGGTAAATGTATATTGGATCGAAGCGATGTGGCTTGGTAAACCTTAATGCCAGAATAAAGGCTAATAATGGCTGATTAAAAACAAAAGAATAATGATAAAAGAATAATGAGGATTATGTCTCATACCTGACGGTGGTGTGAAAGGTTTGTCGTGTGAGGACAACAGAATCATGAATGGGGCAGTTTGCCGAGCCAGACATAAGGCTACAGCTTGCAGGAGAGCTTACAGGGCGACATAAATCAATTTTATTAGCCTTTTATTAGCTTTCTCTAAAAACACACATGACATGGTCTTAGAAAATGTTTCGTAAAATTCACAGTTTAAGAGATTATGTCCTGAAATTTGAAATGAAGAATTAGTAGACTTGTGGCTTTAGCTTCATTGTGTTTCAAAAATCATACACCACAGCAACAAATTTTTTATACATTTAATTTTTTTTTTTAATATTTTTATTTTTGTTTTTATGTTTGAGCTTACATATCTCTATTATCATAACAGTCTGAGTAATTTTGATTCTTGAACAGTAAACTTTGAAACATTCTATCACAAAACATGTGTTACAAATGTTAAATCAATATATTGTTTTCTGTGAAGGAGTGAACAGGATAATTTTCACATCATTTTGTAGCTGTCAAATCTCTAGTCTACCACATCCAGTTCTCAAAAGTCTTGTGAACAAATATTCTGTATGTGTTTTATGGCCTTATTTCAGTGACTTAAAAAATTTAGTTTTTCACTAACCACACATAAACATTGTTTTCTCAAAAACACAAACATGTACTTTCATGCTGCTCACATATTATTGTAGCCCAGTTTGTGCTGAATACAGTGTTATCAGACCTTAGCTATTAATATTTTTTTAAGATACTGAACAAAACACAAATGTCAGGGCATGTCAAAACTTCTCTAGGGCCCCAAAACACCCTCAGACCCCAGAGGGTTAAAGCATTAATCTGTAATGGTCAAACATTTATAATTTAAATTTTTTTGTATATAAAATGAAATATATGCTTATCTTCATATTTAAAACATGAAAGATAAGACAATTTTCTAAAACTTTACAGTTCAGTGTCAGTGTAGGATATGCGCATTGGAGGATGGGAGGTGGTGGTTAGGTGAAACCGTAGGTAGTGGGGGCCCCTTTTGAAAGTCTGCTTAGGGCCCCCAAAATGCTAGGATCGGCTCTGTAAACATTTATTTACTTTATAAATTTTTGTGTGTGTGTGTATTGCTTTATTGTGTTTAAATATTCAGTTATTTTTGTTATAAGAAAAAAGTTATTAAACCAGTTATATTGTATTATGACAACTATTTTTTGTAAAACTCATTTCAATATCGTGATAATACAAAATACCATTATAAAACCTTCAGCAATTATCGCAACATGAAAATACCATCATATGCCTAATGCTTACACTTACAATCAATATTAAATCTGCTCTATCCCTGGAATGGCAAATAACTGTTTCCTGATTCTGATCTTTAAAATATATTAAAATACTGAATAATTAAAAACAAACTAATACAATTGAAATGATTAGGCAATAAAGTCAAACCTGAGTGTTGATGTTCTCTGTCAAGCTCCTGAAGTCCAAACAGCAAATGAAAGTTCTCTGCTGGCCGTTATATAGACACATACAGAAAATACCCGTGTTCCTTGAAATCACATGACATACATGAAATTGAAAGTATTTGACCTATTTGCACAGGATTGTTTACAGAACTGTCAAGGGGCCAGTTGTAATGTTTCAAGCGAAGGATACTTTGAGCTTACCTGATTGGTCAAATACATGAAAAATTGTATCAAAATGCTTGTCTCTGTGTATTTTCTCCAGGGCCCCAAAACACCCTCAGACTCCAGAGGTTTAAAGCATTAATCTGTAATGGTCAAACATTTATAATTTAAATTTTTTGTATATAAAATGAAATATATGCTTATCTTCATATTTAAAACATGACAGATAAGACAATTTTCTAAAACTTTACAGTTCAGTGTCAGTGTAGGATATGCGCATTGGAGGATGGGAGGTGGTGGTTAGGTGAAACCGTAGGTAGTGGGGGCCCCTTTTGAAAGTCTGCTTAGGGCCCCCAAAATGCTAGGATCGGCTCTGTAAACATTTATTTACTTTATACATTTTTTTTGTGTGTGTATTGTTTTATTGTGTTTAAATATTCAGTTATTTGTGTTATAAGAAAAAAAGTTATTAAACGGTTATATTGTATTATGACAACAATTTTTGTGAAACTCATTTCAATATCGTGATAATACCAAATACCATTATAAAGCTTCAGCAATTACCGCAACATGAAAATACCATCATACGCCTAATGCTTACACTTACAATCAATATTAAATCTGCTCTATCCCTGGAATGGCAAATAACTGTTTCCTGATTCTGATCTTTAAAATATATTAAAATACTGAATAATTAAAAACAAACTAATACAATTGAAATGATTAGGCAATAAAGTCAAAACTGAGTGTTGATGTTCTCTGTCAAGCTCCTGAAGTCCAAACAGCAAATGAAAGTTCTCTGCTGGCCGTTATATAGACACATACAGAAAATACCCGTGTTCCTTGAAATCACATGACATACATGAAATTGAAAGTATTTGACCTATTTGACCTATTGCTTCTAAGCAGACCCGGCGCCAGACACAAATTCACGGATGGGCATTTCATTTTTTTCAGGGGGGCACGAATGAGATCAACCCCATTGTAATGCATAATATCATTAATTATGAATTAAATGGACAAAAAACGAGGAAAAATTGACGTACCACTCCACTGACGCAATACAACAGAGTCGTCGTAAAGATTGGACCTAGCCTACTGAAGCAGTCTAAACACACATCGCAGGGCTCGACATCGACGCTTGTCCGCTTATCCGGGACAAGTGGATTTTTTAAAAGGCCAACTGAAAGAGAATTTTATTTGCCCGAACGGACAAGTAGCCTAGCCTGATTAAAACACCAATAACAATCACCAAAACACGACAATGATTCTTCATCGTTTAGTCTAAATGGCGATCGATAGTGCAATAATGTAATGACGCTAACAAGGCTGCGCTGCCTCTCTCGAGGAGAAATAGAAACAAATGAGCGCAGCAAACACAAAGTGAGTTAACAGTGTGTTAACAAAGTGAGTTAAACTCAGTTAACATACTGCGGTAAAATTTAGAAATGTGGAGTTTTTATAACATGATACAGTTAAGCAACATCACACGACCAAGAGTGCTGAATACCATCACGATTGAAAATGTGACACTGATTTCATATGACAGTTCACTAAACAAGTAATTAATATTAAGTCACTTACATTTTAGACACAATATTGACTGTTTTTGTTGTTTCAGCAGCGAAAATAGTTCAAAGATCACAGCAGAACCATAACCTCACCTCGCCTCATCTCACAGCAACACTCAACCGTGTTTTTCATTACTGAATGATTCAGCGTTTTGAACGAATCGGTTGAGTCAAAGATTCAATGACCCATTCATAAACAACTGCCTCATTCTTGATGAATCAGCCGTTTGAACGAATCGTTTGAGTGACTCAATGACTCGCTTAATAAGACCGCTTATCACCTGCCGCCACCTACTGGCAGTTTAGTTGTTTTAAAAGTGTCATTCTTTCCAACATTTCTTATTTGTATATTCAAAAAAAATATTTAAAACAATCTCATAACATTATTTAATGTAAATTATTTAGTGTATATTATTAAATTTGATTGGTAACATCCCTATAGTGTCTTGTTCTAATTTAATTTAATGATCAAAATTAAGAATTTAAAATGAAAGATGAAGCATATATTTAAAAATATAAGGAGAAAATGCCCTTTATAAAGGTAAAAATATCACAAATAGGCCTATGCATATTTAAATATGTCAAAGCTGATTGAACTCTGATGAGAATATTGCTTCATAATCAGGGGCGGATTTAGTGAATTGGGGGTCCCAGGCAAATATAAGAATGGGGGCTATACATTTGCACACATTTACCTAAATCAACCTTGAGGTTCCTTTTTTGTCGTGATGCTAGCTGCTGCACAATGGTGCCCCATAGTTGAGTCCAATGTTTCTACATTTTTCATGTACATGTTATAATGGGATTCTTTCATTTACATTTACATTTATTAATTTAGCAGACACTTTTATTCTTTCATGTTGTAGACCATGAAATATCAATTGATTTACCACTGAGATAAAAGTTTTAACAAAAAACAAAATAAATTATAAAATGATAAACCTCACAATTTAACCTTTAAACCATTTTTTAAAGAAAAGGGATGAGTCAGAAGTATAAATTATATTATTTTAAACGGGTTAATGTAGGTGGATTTTCGCATTGGTTTGAACAAAAACTGCAGACTGGATTATTGAAAATGCACATTCATTCTTTGCCAGTAGGAGGTGCTTTTGGACCATCAGAAATGTAGTGGTTTCCCCAGTAACGGCTGTAAACAAAGCAGCACCCAGCTCATAAATGACACTTTATCAGGTAAAATGAAAATGCCATCAAAACTTTTCTGAAGACAATCGGACAATTAGCGAGAATGAGAAAAGTGTGAAAAAATATAGCCTATATTGACGAGGAAAGTCCACTGATGAGTTACCAGTGTAAGCCTACATTTAATTTTAGTCATTTTAACTTAGGGCTGTCAATCGATTATTTAATCGCGATTAATTGCATTATTGTCATGAGTTAACTCGCGAATAATCGCAACTTAATTGCACATTTTTATCTGTTCTAAATGTACCTTAAATGAATACTTTTCAAGTTTTTAATACTCTACACAACATGCATGGACAAATATGAATGCTTTATGCAATATATGTTTATTATTAGTGAAACCATAGTTAACATGCAGCATGAAGACTAAACATGTTTCAAACTTGTTCATGTCTATTAGACACATGAAAAAAAAAAAAATAGAACATAGAAATACCAGGTTCCCATCACTTCTCTTTCTTTGCACTGAGCAATTTACTTACACAAACCTGTTTACATTTTCGCAGGAAAGGGCAGCTCACTTCTTCTGAACATGCAAAATGTTTTTTTATTATAAATAAAAACATTTTATTATTTATTATTACATTTGTTTGCCTCTCTGTGCCACATGCTGTATTTTGATGTAGCTAAATTCTCAATAAAACTGTTTTCATTGGTACATTTTTCTGTTTCTGTTGTCAGACAACGGGATGAATATGAAATAGCCTAGTGACTGAAACGCAATCCATTAAGACTACATAACCAGCTCTCCCTTCCAAGATGTTAATCTGCACAAAAATCCTGATTTATTTATAAATTTTAAATCGTGCCGTCGTCTAATAAAATAAAATAGGCTACACATAAGATAAAGACAATAGCTGTGCTGTGATTTCGGCTATACTTGCATGTAAAATTAGAGAAGCAGCATATCTGTGGTTTAACTGAAATCGCAGCTCCTTTCAGTCGCTCGCTGAACAGAGCAGACACAGAGAGAGAGGTGTGTGGCACGCGTGGGAAAAAGAGAGACTTGCGCTCGTGCGGCGTCAGCTTCAGATGGCATTACATTTATATTTGTACA